>JAGFMF010011387.1:446264-463419 GCA_019455555.1 Galemys pyrenaicus
GGGAGGGAGGGAAGGAGGGAGGGAGGGAGGAATTCTCTTACTTTTATGAGGCCTAGGTCATTTGGCTATAGAAGTTATTACAGGGTTATTCCTCTCCATCAGGATAATTCCATTGTATATGAAATACCAAATGGGATGTTTTCTGTTTTCCTAGAACAGAATACTACTGATGAAAGAAAAAAAAAAGCATTAAATAACCCTACTCTCACCCTTGGGCTCCCCTGTTCTCCTCACCACCATCCCAATCTCTATTCCAAATTCAGAATGGTCACCCTTCTCTCATTTTCCTCAAAGTTCAAATGACCTGGAATTACAAAAAAAACTGCTGATATTATATAAAGAGAGTTGAATGAGGTGTGAATATCTTCTGTGGATCACAGAGAGGTGTAGAATTGTGAAGAAAAAAAATCTTGTTTTCTTCTTTCTATTAAGAAGTAGAAAATATTCTCCCTTCAAGATCAGGAAGTTCCTAACTTGTCCTTACTTCCACTAAGTCAGGGACTGAGAACTACTGCTCCCTGAATATGTCAGAGTTTCTAAAGTCTGAACAGTAAGGTTCTGACAGGTCACTTGCTGGCATCTGGAGAAGAGCAAATAGAGATGGCAGAGTTGAAAGAGGAAATGTCATAGGCAGGATTAGGTGACTGGGTAAACTACATTCCCAGTATTTCAGATGGCAAGGGTAAGTGAGCATCTCCAGGTAGAGCAGTGTGGCCACCGCAAAAGGTAGCTGAGCATTAGCAGCCTGCTGTCACCTCCAACAGGGCAGGAAGTACAGATGATTCCCAAAGGTCTGTCTCAGACCAGAGCGCCCTTCTGAGCTACATACGTGTTTTTCCTTATATAATCTCTTCAGTCAAATGTCTCAAGGCATCTCTATTAGTTTGACAGCTCTGCCATAACAAAATACTACAACTAGGTGACTTACGCAAAAGAAATTTATTGTCTCACATTTCTGGAGGCTGGAAGTTCAAGATTAAGTTGCTGTCAGGGTCAGATCCTCCCAAAGGCTAAGGGAACGATCCATTCCAATCCTTCCGCCCTGTGTCTCTCCACATCATCATCCTTCCATGAATATCTGTCACTGTGTCCAAAGTCCCCCATTTATAAGGTCCTATTAGAGTAGGGACTCAACCCACACCAGTATGACCTCATCTTAACCTAACTATATCTGCAACAACTCTACTTCTGAATAAAGTGACATTCTCTAGTACTAGGGGTTAGGAGTTCAACAAATGAAGTTAAAGGAATACAACAAATTAATATAGCTCACATACATCATGTCTCCAATTGAACTCATGGTCTCTCCTCTGAATCTTTCCTGGAGTTTCTCATCACAGTTAATGACATTATCATCCATTCAGCCTGTGAGCCAAGTTAGTATTTTCTGCTTTATTTCATTGTCCCCCGCTAACTTTGTCCACTCCCATATATCCTAGCATGTCTGCATATTTCTAGTATCCATCCATCACTTCAATCCATATCAATATCTTTCCTGTTGCATGCTTGGCCTCCTGCAGTAGAAGTTTAACTTCTTGTCCTTCCTCAGCTATCAATTTTTTTGCTAAAGTCTAACTGTGACAGCATCACTACCACTCAGAATAATGAAAGGGTTTCTCATTGTCCCTGAACCAAAATCCTTTTTTTTTCCCCAAAGATTTATTTATTCATGCAAGAATAAATACAAGAACTGGGGTAAAGCTAGAGGTTTGGGGGGTGAGAGCATTCACCAGATACAGAATGGGGAGCAGAACAAGCAGACTGACTGAAATACACTGCTGAGGGGAGCAGTAGGCGAGACAGGTCTGCTGCATCATGTGGGTCAGCTCCCTGGCCAGGGATCAAACTCATGCAGCAGTGGTTTCACAGTGCTGTGCCATAATCCCCTGCTCTACCAGAGAGGTCACCAAAATCCTTAATAGAATTTATGAAATCTAGAATCAGAACCTTCACAGAAGCATCTAGTCTTTTTTCTTCCACACTGCTCTATTTCTATTACTATCTCTACTTTTATTAGTTCCCCATTACTATGCTTACCTTTTTCAAACCTCAGCATAGCAAGCTTCCTTGCCTGTACATATGCACATGTTCCTCTGAACACTCTCTTGTTCCCTTGTCTTTCTCTCCTCTCCCTCCTCAACTACCCTTATTTAGTTATTCTTATTTTCCATTCAGTCAATCAAAAAAATTAGTGATTATGTGACTAAGTGCTAGCATAGTCATTGAAGGTATATAAGTGGGCAATATATTAATCCCTTCCCTTGTTCAGCTCACAGTCCAATGGGGTGAAAACAGGGAGTACCCAAACCTAGTAACTGGATCAAATAGTATACTAGAAAATGATAAAGGCTACGAATATCAATTAAAGGTAGCAATGATAGGAATAAAAGGGTGAGGGGATACAGAAAATAGAATATGTGGGCTATAGTTTTGTTTTAGTATTTATTTGATTAAAGTGACAGTCATTTATGCACTGTGTGTGTTTTAGGGATACAGGTTTATAGCTTTTCAAATGCATATAACTAAAACATGTTCAACATCAAAGCACCAATAACTCTCTACAATAGTCCTCTCTAGTCCACTTGGGTTCCCCTCCCAATTTGCTTCCCAACCCCTCACCCTCTCTGGTAGCCTCAGGTCTGCAGTCAGAGTTCTAGCATAGTTTTGTCCCTTTACTTTCTCTATATTCCACACAGGAGTAAATTCATGTGACATTTTTTCCCTTCTGAAGTATTTTGTTTAGCATAATCCTTCCAGTTCATCCATGTTCTCACAAATGGAAAGATGTAATTCTTTTTTATAGCTGAGTTGTATTCCATTGTGTATATATACTACATTTTTTTTATCCCCTCATCCATCATTGGGCACTTAAGTTGTTTCCATATTTGGCTATTGAAAATAGTGCTGCAATGAATACAGGAGTGCACATAAACCTCTTAATTAAGGTTTTTGCATTCTGCAGAAGACACTTAGGAGTGGAATTACTGAATCATATTGTCAATACATCTATACTATTTTGAGAAACATTCTTTATATTTTCTGTAGTGACTGGAGGTGGTTAATATATGCCTCACCTGACATTTGAGCAAGGGTTCTAAGGAGGTGATAAAGTTACCCATCCTGGTGTGAATGGAAAAGAACATTCCAGACAAAAGCACCAGCCAGAACAAAGGCACTGGGAAGATAGCACACCTGGCATATTTGGGAAATGGCAAGGGGCATTTAACTAGAGCAGAGAGAACAAAAGAAAGTCACAGAAGGAATAGGCTTGGGAAGAAGGCCTTGTAAATCCTTGTCAGAGCGATATGCAAAAGAGTTCTAAGATTTGATTTACAGATTAAAACAAATCATTCTGGCTTGCTCTATTGAAAACAGACTTTAGAGCATATGAATAGAAGTAGGAAGACAACTAAGAAGCTATTAAGTAACACAGGCAAAGGATGATGGTGCCTCAGGCCAGAAGTGGCAGTGGCCCCAAGTGTCAAGACAGTACTTGGCAAAGGGGAAAAGTCAATTTGCAGTGCTACTGGAGGATATTAGCATGTAAGATTTACTGAGGACATTGCAGCATTCTTCCCTAGATACCCTTTCAGTCCAAACTGTAGCTCTCTTTTGTGCCTCTTTTGTTGTCATGTAAATATCTAGAGCCCTTCATTTCAAATCCCAAAGGGCCTCCCTCTCTGAACTTATCAGATGACACAAGGTCCTCATTCTCTATCACTCTTGGCCACTGCTTACTTCTGCCCCAGCATGCTAAGCGGCATAGTTTATTTCAAACTACTCTTCCACCTTGGACTCCCTAACTTTCTTTTCTCATCACATTATTGCTCACAGTTTCCTGTTGACTCACCTTTCACTTTCTCTTCACTTTCCCAGCTCTGGGTTTAGCAGCAACTGCATCTTAATCACACTGTGCTTCTCTCCACGGACTTTCTTGGAGCTGGACCTTATATTCTGTGTCTTTGTTCAGCGATCAGTCTTAGTCAGGGGACGCTTTCCTAGACCCGCTGCTCCCACTGCAGTGGAGGGTCAGTATGCCAGCATTCATTAATTCTTTCTCTACTTCCTCTCCCATATGTTCCTTTATCTGCTTTCTTTCTCCTCTCTTGTGTAACAATGGTTCTGAATTCCTTGTTTCCCCTTTCTTTTCCCTTTAACCTCTAACATTTTCTGCTTATTCATGTCTCTAACCTCAAAAATATATTTGTTAACCTTCATCCTGACCTTTCTTCACAAGGACTTGACTTGCCTATTCATCCACAAGTAATTGCCAAGGAAGCTAGATAAGTTAGGTGTCTGCATGAAGCTCTTCCAAATGCCCCTTATCAACATCAGGAGTCTGAAATACAAGGTAGCATAGAATGCTGCCTCTCCCCACTTAATGGCAGGTGACCGGTGCATCTGTATTATTGTCCTGTGTTCCCAGAAGAGGATTAAGGACAATACAAAAATATTTCATCTAGATCTCTACAATCAATGTCACCTTTCCAGAAAACAGCCGCAAACTAGGGAGAACGTAATGAGGTCTCGAAGCTGCCAAAATATGTCACAAACTCCAGACACTAAAGCTGAGGTACTTGACTCATAGAAAAGCCACCTAGGATTTCACCATCTCCCATTTATGCTTATTTTTCCCGTAATTCTGAAGGGTAGGGATCAGACTTCAAATCTCATAGCTAATTAGAAATGGCAAATTTGATAAAAGGACAAGAAAATTTACAGGAGGAAGAACAAATAATATGCAGGTTGGAAGGAAAAACAGCCATAAAAGTCAGATACAAAACTACACGGATGCGTGGAATTTATAGGCAAAAAAATCTGTCACAGAAAAGTGTGATTCAGATACCAGGTACAATGCTTTGGCAACGTGGCCCAAAGAAAGAGAAGATACCAAGATGCTGGGGCAGTAGGACCAGAGCAGTGAGACTGAGCTTCTACATGAGAGACTTTACTGCCTGGGAAAGCATTCAGTGATTCACAAGCACCTTGTGTTGCATTTGCCCTGAGGCTACATCCCCAAATTCACCTTTTTTGCTCCTCATTCTGAGTCTACTGATTTTTACACCTGATCACAGGCCACAGGGCCCTCTCACTCACAACTTTAGGACAGCCAGGGATCTGAAGTATCAGTGCCAACCTCCACACAGTCCACTGTGACTTTCTATGTCTATGTCTACCTGTCCTTCCAACTCAGCCAGCATGACTGGGAATCAACCATAAGCCAGGCATTGTTCCAAATGTTTTCACAAAGGTAATAGCATTTGCTCTTCACCATTACCTGTGGGGGAGATATTGCCATCCCCATTTGATAGATGGACGAAGGCTCTGACAAAATAGATAAGACTAAAACTCAGTTCTACTTGACTCAAAGATTGTGGATGTTACACTAAGCTATCCTAATACACAGAAGGACATAATCTAGCTCCTAGCTAGACCCCTTTTCACTTGATTTTTCCAATTTCTTTATCCTTTTTGAGAGTCAAAATTACAAACTTTTGTGTCCTGGTATTCTATTGATAAATATCCAAAATCTATAATATAGGTGCTTAAAAATTAAATTACAATGATTTAGGAAAAGATCCTCACACTGCTGAACTACAACTTACTTACCTTTGAGTTACATATAGTTATAGTGAGCAAACACACATTTTTGGTGAGGAAGTATTTTCAGACAATGCCCAAATGACAACACAGAGAGAACAAGGGTTAGAGGCTATGGCTTATCTACTTTACTGGTTTAATGAAATTTTATTTACTCACTGAAGTACTGGCTTTGTTTATATGCTAATAATGACCAATATCAGTAAAAACATTCACCTACTACCATTGTAGTTACAACCGAATTCACACATGCATTCAGAGTTTTCTCAAAAGCTCTTCAGTGAGATCAGTTAAGTTAATGTAAGCACGGAGCAGGAGGGAGGGATCTAGGTGTGTCCATATTTTAATAGATTCCTACATGTGCACCACATATTCAGACTTGAACATTTCTCATATTCTAGTCTAGAAACCACATCCCTAGTGATTACCCAGTTGATCAGGTACTATCTTCCCAAGCACTCTTTTTATCTTTTTATATTGTAGTGGATAATGCTTTCAGCCTTCTGCAAAGTTTACTCTGGTTAAAGTAGCAAATATGCACATACTTATAGAGTATCTGCTTTCTCCACATTCTGGCCTTAAAATCATTTCCTCAAAAATATCCTTACCAAGTTTCAGGAGGGAGCAAAAGAGTGGTGAATGAGTCCCCTTTTTGAAACACATTACAAATCATGACTGTTTTAGTCACCAGTGCACATGAGGAATGGCCTATCTTTCTCAGTATGGAAAACTTGCCCAGAGTCTGCAGAAGTGTGGCCAACACCAAGGGGCACTGTATAATGCAAATGCTGTTTTCCACCACTTTTCAAGTATAGTGACAAGTCGTGTGTTTTAAGCCAGACTGTAACCCTCAGGGAAATGCATCCTGATGATGATCAGAACTGATCATGAATGTTAACTGAAACTCCTATTTGAACATAGTAATCATGGAAATGAAGAAGGAAATACAAAACAATAAAACATAGGAGGATCTTATATCTTAATATTCACTCATGCATTCAACAAAAATTATTAAGCAATTACTACACTGTTAGAAACTGCACTGGGCACGCATGTGGGGGAGCTGGGTAAAAGGAGGAAACAGATGTATCAGCTATTATATAGTTGTCAGGGTCACAGGAACATAGGAACCAACATAGAATATTCCAACAGGGTCTTTATATAGGGAATTGATGCCACAAGTTTTGGAGGACTGAAAAGGCCCTTGAGTGAGAAGGCAAAGGTAACATAGCATTAGTAACTATAGGAACACAGTGTACCCTCAGGCTAAGAAACACAGGTGTCCCTAGGAGCTGGGTTCTAGCATCTTAGTTAGGAAGCTCCACTAAGAAGCTGCTGGGGAACTTGTGGAGGGGACTTCCAGAGGGCTCAAGATGCATGAGAGAGGGCACTGCACAGCTAGAGCTGATGTCTCTACAGGACACCATGGGATGGGATCTCGTGTTTGAAAATAAGCTGAGGCTGGAAGCAGTTACTGTTTGCAGGTGATGTGCCATCCTTGGGACAATGCCTTCCAAGCTCTACTCCTGGTGCCCAATGGCAAACATAACAGAGAGCAGCTGGCAAAGCAGAGGTGTGGTTTGCAGAATCCCGGCCCAGCACCACAAAGCAGAGTGAGGAGGCTAAATTGGAGCTGAGCGTCAATGGCTTAATAACTAGAACACATGGTTTCTGCTGTCAAATCTAAGAGGGGAGATAAAACACATGTGCAAATATATAACTAAAATTAATAAGTAACCTAACAGTTGTATAGAAAATGTTGGAAGTATTCTATGGAGAACATATTTCTAAGTAGAGAAGTCAGGAAAAACTTTATAGAGGGGATGGAATTTCCTAACGGCCTTGAAATAGTAAAGTTTGAATAAAACAAGAAAGAATAAAAAGAAAACTTTGGGCTGAACATGCATTGCAAGCAAAGATAGGGTGGCTGAAAATCATAGAGAATAACAGATTGGGAAGTAGGTTGGGAAAATATTGTAGAAGGTTTGAACTTCAGGTTAAAGAATGCTCTGGATTTTTATGAATTTTTAAACATTTTCAACACTTGGCCACATCAGATTGTTTGAATTCCAGGTAAAAGTATTCAAATTTAGTACAGGCAGGATGAGAAAGGCCTTCAAAAGAAAGCAGACAGTAAGTCCCCTCCCAAATCAAATTTGTGGCTTTGCAATTCTCTGTACGGCTCTAGTGGTGCCAGACTCTCAAGAAGTAGCCAGCAAATTGAAGAAGTGCTAGACATTTCACTAAACTCAGTGTGGTGTTTAGATAATTTGGAGTTCATTACTGGCACAGTCTATAGGTGGAGACACTTTCCACTTCAATCTACCCAGCTGCTGTGTACACAATGGTTTAAATGACACACCAGCTGTGTAACAGTCATCTGTCATTCCTAAACATGGACAAGAATAGCATCAATTCTGTGAATAAATATATTTATTTCCCAATTATGGAGGTTAACACATTGGAGAGTAACTTCATGCAATGTGACAGTAACTACAAATTTGAGGGGTAGGGAATGATAGAATCAGCTTGGAGTTGCAGCTATTCCTTTAAATCCATGGTATTGTACAGTGTACAGATCAGCTGGCTGGGGAGGCGGGAAAAGAAAGAACCCAGGTTTTTTATAGAGTTTGTTGATTTCTGCTGTGTAAATATGTCCACTGCCAATTCCAAGCTACCAACCTCAGAAAATCGGCTCTCCCACTGTATGAGTGAGTTCTGGCACAGCACTGCTAGGTGTTAGGCAGAAGAGGAAATGATGAGATGCAGTGAAGTCCAGGGGGCAAAAAATAAGGATTATAGGCTAAAGAAATGGAGACACACAGATGTAGGAACCAACAGGACTTGCCAAAAATATTGAGAGTCCTTGGAAAATAGATGATAAAATAGAAGAAGGAAGTGACCGAAGATGACCAGGCATGGTCAGCTGTCTCCCTAGGGTCTCAACTTTATAAATTATCTGACCTATTTTATTGAAGATGAACATTTTACTTTCTCATAATCCATCCTAGTATTTCCTACAAAAAAAAAAAAAAAACACTAGAGCAAATAAATTGTATCAGTTAAAACTTCTGAGGCTAAGATGTGAATTTTATATGAGAAATGAAGCATACATGTAACTTCCATTTTTCATTCTAGAGAGCAATGTTTTCCCCATGACTTTGAGATATGTTCCATTTCTTTGTACTTAATAGGTTAACAGTACAAATAAATTTGTCCTGTAGTGCTTCTGATGCATAGTATGGCAGTACTGTGTAGTCCATTGCTAATGGCCTTGTTCACAAGCCTGTGTCTGGTAAAATATTTAATTCAGCTATAAAAATGACTACATTAAAAATTGAATTAATAATGATTAAAATTAAGTATTAACCATTCAATTAAAATTAAAAATAAATCCAGAGACTTTTAATTCTCCTTATGGAGAAAAACAAACAGAGTTAATAAGCCTGACAAATATTTAATAAATATTTAACTTCATATGCACATCCTATATAGAGAAGAAAAAAGTTAAAATTTGATATCATAGGTTATAAAACTGTCTTGTGGCTGAGTTTTCACAATGCCCTTGAGTTGAACTAGAATGCTGCTGGAAAACATGTTTGTGTTTTCAATCAAAAAGAAAGCATATAAATCGGAGCCAGGAGTAAGGAATATTTTTAAGAAACCAGTGAGGTCTAATCACTTAACACAGTTTTGCATGGAAAGCAAAGGATTTGCGTGCTGGAGAGTTATTAAACTATGTGCCACACTCTACCCATATACAAATGTATGAGCACACAGGGAAAGAAGTAGCAGGCTACAAAGGTACAGGCTGATGACTGATCCCTGCCTTGCAAACAATGCAGGGTCCCGCCTCACACTGAAGAATCGCCTTATGCTTATTCTGCCACCTTGTGTGATACACACATATTACAAGACAAAACATCTTCACACACTTGTTCTATTAGCCTTTAGCATACTGATTTACTTCCTTAAAGTAAGTTAATTTTATTAATTTATTAATAACCCTATCTCAAGTCATTTTCCCCACAATGTCTATTGTGCAACCAAAAAAGAGTAATTTGACCCCCAGGTTGTCTCAGAAGTTTCAGTTCATGAGGTAAGGTCACAGAAGCTGACCCGCATAAATATACAACAAAGAATAGGTTCATAAAAATATGGGCCTGCTCTCACCACGCTCAGCTGACACTCAGTACAAGGCACCCCAAGATAGAAATGAGGTGAAGCATCACACTGGTTCTGAGTCTCTAGCAAAGTGATCTCTGGGAACTATCACTGGCCTTATCCCACCTCCCATCCCACCATCAAATTATGCAAGCAAGGCCAGCTCCCATCCGGCTTCACTGTGTTTGCATCTATGCTTAGTAACAGCAGCAGGGATTTGGAACAAGACACTCCAAATGACTTCCCTGACCCCTCTGATGCAACGTAGGAGGATGGATCTAACTGCCAAAAGCTGAGCTGCATTTGGAAGTTAGACACACTGCAAACTATGAAGCCGGTGGAGCACAGTTAAATCTCCCAGACCACCCACTCTGGAAAATCTTTACTGATAGCAGGCCAACTAGCTTTCGACTGGACACGAAAACTTGTCATTCTGTGTTTGGGTGAGGGAACTGAATTATATGCACTCTGGTTCCAAAGTAGATGTTAAATTTGGTTCCTGGCACAACTGAATTCCTGCTAACACCATGATAAATATAGCCACATGAGAGTAAAATTTATTTAAATGATAATACTTAGAAAGCATTATCACTTTAATAACTTTTAAAAATAACAGTGGCCTCATTTTTAAGTGCCTTATTTGATTAAAACTACTTTTTACCTTTTAATGGAGTAACAATGCACTATAACCTTATATAAGTTTCAGGTGTACAAAATTAAAAATCAACTTATGCAAATACTACACAAAGTTCACCACTAAAAGTCTAATTCTATTCTTCCCCATATGTTTGACCCTTTTTCTGATTCTTGTAACTATATCTGAGTCTCATTAGTCATCAAGGACAGCTTGCAATGGCCCTGATTAATATAATACATACAGGAAGCACTTCTTCTAAAGAAACTGTGTGCTGGGGAGAGAGGGCCCCAGTTCTTGCACATGTCAAGAATTGCACTTCTGGGCCTCCCTGGTGGTGCAGTATGTTGAGTGTTGCATTGTGAAGCATCTGCAGCACAGCAGTGCGAGTTCACTCCCAGGAGGGGGAGAAGACCCACATGGTGCCGCAGATCTCTCCTGCCTCGCCTGCTGCTCCCCTCAACAGTGTATTTCAGTCTATCTGCCTATTCTGCTCCCCACTCTATCTCTGATGAATCCTCTCACCTCCTGCAACCCTGGCCTGTACCCCAGCTATTGTATGCATAAATATATAAAATAAATAAAAATATAAAATAAAAATAAATAAAATAAAAATGCAAAAACCTTTCTTAAAAAAAAAAAAAAGAATTGCCTTTCTGTCCCTCTGACAAATGTCTGACTTCAGTGTGAAAGAGATAATAATATCCACCTCGGCAAAATTTCTGTGAAGCATTAGAAGTTATCTATGCAAAATGTCCGGCACACAAGAAGCACATAGTAAATATCTACTCCCAATATTATAGAATAAAAAGTATTAGGTTATAAAACATTCAGTCAAGCATGACCTGAAAAAGGTTTTACAGAAAGAAAGAAAGAGCAGGGAAGACCTCAATTGTCTTGCACCTAAGACTAAAGGATGCTGATATGTTTAAATCTTGTATTTTGATATCACTGAGAAAATAAGGGTTTTTCTTTTGATCTTATCACTTAGTGACAAAGATTTAACAGATTTATATTTTGCTATGTTATGTTGTGTTACATAGTGCAATAAAGTTCAGTTTATGGAATTCCTACTCAAAGTTTACAGTATCATCACTAAAAGCAACATGGTAATTTACTAGATACTTACACAACCTTAACTACCAGAGTTGAGTGCTGCAGAAGATCTGGACTTGCTTTACATGAGAGTGGATGAGACTGCTTCCCAACCTGATAAATTCACTCCTTCAGAATAATCCCATCAACACTTAGGGAAAGATGGTGAAAGGAGGTTTTATTAAGAGAAAGCAGTAAGGAGCCCTCACCCATAATTGTAAACAGAGAACGTCTGACAGAGTGAGCTCACAGGTTTATTTATATCTACTTCAGACATCAGGTACCACCTGAACTCTGTACCCCAAAAACCCCAGAACTAGTTTCTGCACCTTCACTTAAGGTAAAGCCACTCTTTTCAGTCTCAAACCTGAACCTGCTCAGATTGGGGAGGGCTCTTAGCCTCCTAAGTGACTTCTTATGGCACTCCTCTTCACAACCCCAATATTTCTCATACCCCTATGAAGGACGCCTATAGGAGAAAGTATCTTTCCCTGAGGACAATTCCCTAGTTTTCAACAATTACAACATCCTGAATGAAAATGCCCTTCTCCAGAATTTTATGCATCTATAAACCTTGTCCTTCTTCTCAGACAGAAATGCAGGGATGAGGCCAGTGTTTGCTAGATTTTTCTGCCCTTTCAGAGTTTCTCCCAAAAGGACATGACCAGTACTTTGTTGCTGAATCCCAACCCCAGCACAAGGCCACACGCAGAGCGGGGGATTTTTCATGCTTTTTGCCTACCAGTGAAACGAATAAACAAACTCCTATGTTAGACACAAAGATTTCCAAAATTGTCAAGGGTTAAACTTTTCTGTTCAGGAGGGTATTATTTTGCTTTATCTTCCAGAATGACATCTAGAGATCTTTCAAACAGCTTCTGCCACCTGCTTCTATATTTGTTATCATCCATTTCTTTTCTGTCAGAAATCTTTGTGTTATATTTAACTGAAATCTTAAAAGAAATTTAACATCTCCTGATCAGCATCTTTTAATTAGCATATTGAGCTTCCCTGAATGCCAGAGTAAATTGCAGTATTCATCGAAGCTACTAATACCGACAAATTGGAAAACACTCGAATATTAAAACAACTGGTGCAAATCAAAAATCAATTTCCAGAGAATCCTTACAAGATAGGAAAACAAGAAATAATGACCAGGAAAATTTATTTCTCTTTGCTAGAGAGAAATATCTGAATCTTTATGTAAAATGATTATCTTTTTAGAAACCCAAGATGTTTCAATAGTGCATATCTACTAATTTGGTAAGGCATGTTATGACATGCAAAATCCTTAGAACACTGCCTGACATGTTATTATCAAAGACAAAGGTTTTTAAATATTTAAGGAGATGTTGACCAAAAAATATGCATTAGCAAGATTAAGAGCCAGACCTATAAAAAATTTAAGTGATTTCAATTTGTTTTGCCTTAAAAGGTATAATTTAACCTCAACTCCCTCTCTATGGAATAATGGAACCAGGAAAAATAATGGGTTTAAATTTTAAGGATTTGTAAAAATAAGGAAAAGCACATCAGCAATATTAGTAAATATTAAAACAGGCTATCTAGGATGATTGGTAGGTTTGTTCTTGAACATGTTTAAAGGTCTTACTTGTATAACCTGAAAGTCACCCTTCATAACCTTATTTATTACTGACACAGAAATAATCACTAGAGGAACCCTTCCTAATTCTCCATGCAATTTAAATGTTGTGATTGGTATATAATAAAGCAAAAGACTGAATTCTCCCATGTCTAGAACATAAAAAATAATCATATAATCTGAGCATGAAAAAATATGCACACCCAGAGACAATAGAGTTTTGAAGGAATTCAGCAAAGGCCTAAGCGTGCTTATTTGTGCTTTTTGGCATCTGAAAGGAATCATTCGTACTTTTGTGCTGTGCCCTTTCTACATTCTGCACATATACCTCACCCTTGTAAGCAAGAAGACAGATCAAAGTATACAGAAGTTCTTTTCAGGTGAGAGAGAGAGAAGAGATCATGAATCTGTGCAACAAATGATGCCTGCCACAGCAGTAAAGCATGCCAAAACACTGGCTATCCATGGTCGTGCTTCAAATCAAAGAACGATGACCTCCCCAGATTAAGACTAAGCCAGTAAGAAAGCCAAGAAGATGGATCTGAGCAACACTTGTTATTGGAGAAGAATGGATTTCTCTCCAGACATAGGATCAAGACCAGCTGACTGAGAGTATTTGGGACTTGTCAAACTTTACTATATCTCCTTATTATGGTGCTACAAAGTTCTGCATGTTTCTTATATGATTTGAGAATAGTGGTTCTCAAAGTGTTAACTGGAATAAGCAGCATCTAAATTACCTGAGAACGTACAAGAAGTACAAATTCTTGGGCCCCTAATCAACCAGACTGGAAACTCTGTGGGTAGAGACCAACAATCATTGTTTTAGCAAAGTTTCTAGGTGATTATAATGTCTGGAAATGAGAAGCTCTGTTCTAAGGCAGCATTCAAGGGTTTCTGGAGCCATGTCTGTATTCATTTAGGAGAAAAATCAAGAGAATAATTTACCACTTCTAGTCTATTATAACAGAATATTCAGTTCAGTTGGTGTCAATGACAGCCAAAGGATCTATGTGAAATGGCTGTTGAATGGCTGAACAGATGAATAGTTCTCTGCGACTGATAACTAAGAAAATACAAAAAAGTCAAAAAGAATTGGGACATGATTTACAATTAATATATGATGCTTATAATCCATTACAGTTGATACATAATTAGGTGACACTGTTATTAGGTAAATCCTGAAAGTAAATAAATGACCTACTAAAAACAAACTGTTCGTGGAGAAACAGACTATATGCTCCGAGTCTTAGCTGTATGCTCATATAAGCTTAGCAACTGATACAGAAAGTCACTAGCTAAATATAAAATAACAGTTTTCACATTATATTAATGTCATTAAGAATGTATATTGAGTGTGGTTGATATTATTATCACTGTACCATGGTACAGTTTCCTAGCCAACTGGATCTAGCAGTTAAAATGAGAAAGAAGAGCTAATATTTAATAGAGCCACAAATATCAGGTTCATTTAGAGAATTTTTCCTGAGATCTTTGTTAGGTCAGCTAATAATATTTAAAAACTTATTTAGATACAGCAAAATAGTACATTAAAATTTATGGAATTCATAGGTCTACTCATAAGCAAATTTTGTTTATGTGTTCTTATTGTTTAAAGTAGTAAAGGAGGAAGGGAAAATCACTTTAACATTTAAGAAAAGAAATATAAGTAGTTTCAGGGAAAAATATAACACATTCAGAAATTAAAAAGAGAAAAAAATGAGTTGAGAAATTCAAGCACAGCTCTTTAAAAAGAGAAAGGCAAAAACAGCATAGTTAGAAATGAGAATACACACGATGGTTACAGAAACTGAAAAATTTTAAGTATACTATGGATAATTATAAGCAAATAAATTAAACAATCAACAAAATAATTTTCTGCAAAAAATTACCAAAACTGACTTTACAACAAAAAGAAAGCCTGACAATGCAATACTGAAGAAATTATTAATAGCATTATTAAAGAACATACCCCATAAAAGGATTCAGCCCATTAACCAGGGAATTATTTCAGACATTCATGGAGCAAAGAATTCCCATGTTGAATATAAACAGTTACTGTATTAAGAAAAAGATAAGAGAGCACTTACATCATTCAATAAAGTATATATCCCTGACAACCAAAAACTAGCAAGTTTAAAAGAAAAATGAAAATCACAGACCAATTGTGCTTGTGACGATAGGTGCAAAAATCTAAAGTTCTATAAAATACTAGCAAAGAATTCAAGTCATATTTAAAAACAATCCATCAGTTACAAGTAGATTTTATTCCACGATTTTTAAGAAGGTTCAATACGAACAACTTAGACCATTTCAGTACAGTAAATGGCAAAAACTAAATTGTTCAATTGCTGCTTAGAAGACACTTAATACTCAGTCCTGCTAGTGACATTTTTAAAAAAGAATAATGACTACTTCTCTGACATTAATAATAAAATATTTTCCAAATTAATCTCAACATTATATTTCTTGGGGTTATATTATAGTATCTTTCTCAAATGTGAGTTCTCATATGCAGTACTTTGAAGAAAAAAAAGGCAAGAGGATTTTTTTTCTTTATTTATATGTATTTGACATAAATTGTGGTCCCTATGGATTTCGCACCACCATTTCACCAGTGAAAATGCATAAGAATGCTGAATTGAACAAAGTATAAGCATCTCTGACTGCAGGACTTCTTGAAAACATTAATATGGTGGTGTGAGTTGCAAATTTCAATTTACTGCTTTTTTTTTTTTTTTCCTCAAGGCACTAGTCCCCTCAGAATATGGTTGGGTAAATGTCCTAGTAGAATTCCTTTTACAGTCAGATTAAATAAGGATGCCTGTTATTTCTATCACTACTTAACTGACTTATTAACTCTGGCTAGTAAAAGGATGATGCAGAAGCAGACATAATAGAGACAAATCTTAAAGGAATGTGACAAATACAGTTTATATGTGTCATAGAATTATCTATAATTATGTAATTTGTAATTGTTATATATGTGTATATTCCCAATAGCAATAAGTTTCATACAACTTCATGCATGTTCTGGATTAGAAAACTGGGCTATATGAAAACATACAATCATTTACATAAATGCAAAACATATTTTTAATGAGTAGACATATAATATTCCCAATTGAGAAGGCTGAAGTTTACAATCAAAACTCCAGTTGCATTAACAGTTTCTTAGATGGATGAATTTTGAAAGTTCACCTGAAAAAATAAAAAATACGAGAACAGATTCTCTTGTACCTTGATAGCTTGATTTAATTTTTTAGTAAATTCTCTTTGAAAATAACATGATAAAGGAGTAGGGGATCTTTAAATTGATCAACCCTGAAATTCCACATTAGAAGTCTAGCCAAAAAAAATGTATATATACAAGATCTGGAAGTGTAATATATGCAAAGATATTCCACATTTTATTATATATAATGGCAAAAAAAAATCCTAAGTGATAGTAGCTATTATTTCCAGATCAAATCTTCACAAGCAGATGGCATATTTTATTGATAAGAAAACTGAAGCTCAGAAAGGAGAAATAACTTATGTACAATCACAGAACAAAAAAAATTAGTTGAGCCTACATTCAAGCTTAAATCTGGTCAACAGTGATGCACTCTTCACTGTCTAGTGCTGCCATCAAATTGTAAGAACAAGGGACTATTTAAATAAATATCTCACTTCTGTTCTTCAAATTACTATGATCCTTCACAGTTAAAGTGAAGATTTTTCAGTAAAATTAACAATGTTTATGATATTGTGACATGTAAAGGAGCTATAAGCTTATATGTACAATGTGACAACTAATGGGGAAATCCATATGCCCAGACAAAAAAGACTTGAGAGGAAATACCAAAATGCTAGTAGTCTTTGTTGGGGTAATGACTTCACTGACAGTATTTTTTCCCCTTTTTAAAAATTTGTTGGTAATGTAGCTATGTTACTTTAATTATAAAAGATAAGCTTATATGGTCCAACCATTATGGAAAACAGTATGGCGGTTCCTCAATCTACTAAGAATGGAACTTCCATATGATCCAGCAATCCCACTCCTAGGAATATACCCA
>JAGFMF010011387.1:463469-489708 GCA_019455555.1 Galemys pyrenaicus
GAAGGCAAAAGAAAAATACCAGATGGTTCCTCCCCTAGGAGGAATATAAGGGAACCAAATAAGGATCTAGGAAAGGAATAAGAACAATAATAATAATAATAACAATAAAGACACAAAAACCAAAAATGGAAAGACAAGGACAAACTGGAGACACTAGGTGGGGGGAGGGGAGGGTTGAGGGCAGACGGGAGCATGGGGGACTGAAGTGATGGTGCACTGGTGATATGGTGATGGGGAATACATGGGGATTACAAGTGATGTCAAATATATATAAATTTTAAAAAAGAAAAGATAAGCTTATAAATTGAAAAAGAAGTAAAACATTGTAACATACAAGAGTAAATTCCATAAAAGAAGAAAACACTGTGTCTAAAAGAGAGTTCTGGAGATTCATAATGTGGGATACACAGGTGTCAAACTACAATGCAGTAAACCTGAAAACTCTATGTTGTTAAAAATAATGTTACTTCAGTTAAAAAAAAATTAAATTGGAGAGGAGCTGTGTCTGATACGGTTTCATTCACAGAATCTTGCATGTATTTTGCACATACTATGAACTAAAGAAATATACTGTGACTAGATTGAAGCATATCCACATATTACATTTTATTTTTTTGCTAGAAACTGAATACTCACCAAGCAGCACTGAACAAGAAACAACAACAACAACAAAAAAATAAAACCTTATCTGATTGAAATTACAAGAGAGATAGGAAAAATACAGTATCCATTTTGAAATTTGGCTTCAGCATTTGTAGTCTATTGATTTTATAATGTCCAGAGCAACTAAATGCAACAAACCCATAATGTACCACACAGCAGACTGTCTGAAGTTACTTTGGTCATCACCTAAATTTTAGAGAAGAGGCCAGGGACATTGAGACACTATCAAAGAAAATTGATTTTTTACAGCTAATAACCTGTGCTTGGTGGCAGAACACAGTATCAGAATCACCATTCTGTGTTCGGATAATTTCACCAGCTTTCCCTGCTGTTCTTCTGACACTCCCACAGCTCTCCATCTGCTGCCAGCCTCCTCCTGCTCCCAGATATTCTGATGACCACACAAGTAGGGTTCAAAATGTGACCCAGTAATTTGTATTGTATCTTTGATCCTCAGCGCTATTTCCACTGTGATACAGAGATTAAAGTCTCAGGAAGGGAACAGTGGTGACATATCTTTCAAGGAAATTGAATTTTTCCTACCAGAGGTGAGAACACTTAAGAGGACACTTTATCCCCAACACAACATTTCCTCTACTTTAGGAAAACAGTTTGGCCTGGAATGGAAGCCAGGTACTATGGCTTCAACTCCCAGACCTCCTCTCTAGCAAGGTTATTTATTACCATGTGAACCTCCTCCCAGGGTTAGATGCAATAAGCCCAGCACCATTAAACTCTAGAGAACAGTCTTAACATCTGGATTAAACCTACATGAAACGTGGACAAATACTTGAACCATAGGCAGCTGCTAGCAGTTCCCTTGAGTAGAAGCATCCACAAGTACCCAAAATAAAGAGAGGGCACTGGGAAGAGCCAAATGAAATGGCCCATGAGCTCTTTATGTTTTCTCCTCTCTTTATTCATTCTTTCACCCATTACCACTCACTGATCAGTGCTGGCCAGAATGAGATGAAGAAGACAGAGTAATGGGGAAGACAGCTAGTCTCAGAGAGGTAAATATAAATAGAGAACCATATGTAGAAATTTACTTGAGTCTTCACTAAAAAAATAGATCAATACATTCCCTGAGTATATCAAAAAAGGGGTAATATTCCAATTAGTTTTTCATTTTATCTTTGAAAATGAAATAACTCAACAATCTTAACTAACCTATGGCGTGCCCAATATTGGACCAGACAGCTTAAATGATATGGTTTCTTTATGGTTTCACAATTTAGTACATGCAAGCACATACACAAAAATGGAATGGAGAAACAATTAGAAACAATGGTGTGAACTGAAGCCAAGAAGATCTTGAATACATATTTTTAAGATTTAGGGTTATTATGAGGAAATGTGCCCATAATTATGTACTGAAGTACTATATTAAAAGGAGTAACAATCAAATTTCTTAGTGTAAAAACTTCATACTTGTAATCATTAATTTCAATCATTACTTTAATCAAAATCATTACTTTAAATTTTATATTCAAATAGTATTTGCATATTTAAGCCTGATCTTTCAGACTTCAATCTGGATATCTTGTGGGGGAAGGTGGAATACTAGGTTTCCTTCTTCCTCGATGTCAGTGTGGATCCAATTTGTCCCTAAAGTCTGCCTTAACACAAAGTATTTCATTCTAGGGACACGTCACCAATGCCTGAGACTTACAGATCTGAAGAAAATTATGCACCCTTGCAAAAGCATTCCTTTGAGACAACCCCACAAGGAAAGTGTCTCCCTTCTCCTTTCCTCCATCTGCTTATTCAAGATATCCCTGATTCCTCCACCACCACAAATTAAACCTACTGTCTACCTCTGGAGAGAACAACACAGTGAAGAAGGAAGACAAGGACCTAGTCAAGAAACAAAAGGGCAGACTGAGTTCCCTCAGACCCAGCTCTACGTACTGAATGATAGATTTTAGCATCAAAATACTTCAGCCACCAATATATGGAAGAATTCTCCAACATTAAGAATCTCGGCCACAAACAGATTAGGACCTGGTTCCAGAACCAAAGAATAAAACATGAAAGGTGGCAGTAAAATAGCTGGCCAAAGAATAGCAACAGTGTGATTCAGAATCTCCTTACATGTATAGAACACCCCAGCCTTTATTCCTCTTATCAGGAATTTCTCAGGAACACCCCTGAAAGCCTCCCAATGTGGAGCAATCAGACCCCAAATCATCCAAATTGGAACAAAGAAACCTGGAGAGCCAGTACTGGAAGAGCCAGACCTGGTGTGCTCAAGCTGGGAATAACCAGGCCTGAAACAATCAGTTCCACAATTCTGGAGAGGAACCCTTGCAACCACTGATCCAGTTCCAACAATATTCTCCTGTCAGTGATTTAGAAACCACCTAGGGAACTTCTAGGGAAAGTTATAATATAATACAGCAGACTTCTAAGTATCTTAGTACCCATCAACTCATGGGTTTATTCCCAAATTACTCCATGAACATATAATCTGAAGATAGGTATATTCATCCTCCATTGGGAAGTGGCTGTGTTCCTTCTCCTAGGACTTTTCTTTCTTTAGAGTTTTGTATCTCTATGTAGATACTCTGCTTCTCAGTGTGCTTATTGGGGAATAGGGGGACTGGAGTCCAATCAATTTCAGTAGACTTGACTGTTCACTAGACTTGACTGATCTATAGTGTACACATGATAAAAGATGTGTACACTATAGATAACTAGATAATTCTTGTTTGGGTAGCTTTAAGATCTAGAATCTAACCTCAAAAATAAGAAGTAAAAGCACAAGCCTGTGTAATGAATGATTATTCTTTTCTGGGACTGGGAAGCTATACATGTTAAGAACCTCAATTGTTTAGGTGAAGGGTTAAGCTATAATGGATTTCGTTGATTACCTCTCCATCCTTTGCTCCATTGTACTACAACCCCTAATTTGTTAAGTGCTATCTTCTGAAAGCTGTTTTGTATTTTATATTTTGCATGATAATAACAGTACCAGTTTGATAACTTGGTTTACAAGTTTAAGGAATAAAAATAAAGGAAATATATATTTTGCCTTAAAAAACAAATATTATTTGTATCCTCCACCTTCCTCTCCCTTCTTCTAATCAATAGTTCACTCCCTCTGCCCTTAGACCAGACTCCCAGTCCCTAAGGCCAATATCATTCAAGTGTTGATTTCATTTAAGCAGTTCATACCACGCATAAGTTATAAGTGGCAAATAAACTTAGTTCTCCTGGGAGGTATTGACACCCTAAACTTCCACTCAGTATTGACATCCACAGCAGTAGTCTTCAGAAGTAACCGTCCTACGGCATACGAAATTGAGCAAATTTCTGGCCTTTTAGCCATATTCTCTGAGCATCAACCTCTTCTAGCTCCATGTCCAGAACTTGTGAACTTTATAAGTGATGCTCCACTTCAGTTGGCCTCTGAAAAAAAATCTAGTCTCTGAAGATTAGTTCGGTGCAAATTCACATAAAAGTCAGATTTTTTCCTCTGCCCTAGGTCCTCCCACTGTGTTTCTTTAATTTCTTCATCAATGTTAACTTTGTTTCTAAATTAATTTTAAAAGCCATATTGGCCACAAATAACTTCAAATTGAGATAGAGTGTAGAAACCTCAGAGATTCCCAACTTCCCAGGGGTATTTTTCTTTTTTAAAACAAATGGCACTGGAAATTAAACTGACTTTTTTATTTAAAATCACAGCGCAGCTCAAACTAAGGAAAAGAAACTATTAGTAACCCAGAAGCCACATTTGCAATCAACAGAAAAGGCAAATTTCTATTCTTTGCCCTGTCAAGTCTAGTTTAATAGGATTTTGCAATACATAACTCAGAGATCATGAAGAGCAAGAGAGGCATGTGAGAGAGGTATGTGCTTCAGAGTCAGTGATTTGGGCAACTCTGTTCTAAATTAAAATTTTAAAAGAGCACCAGAAATGGGGCAAAAATCATTTATAATGTCAATATAGATGTAGGACCTAGTTGTAGATACAGTTGTATTAGTTGTAGATACAGATAGCACTGTGCCAATGACCTATATTCTGAGTTTAAAATTGTAATTCAAGAACACTTCAAAATATCTAAAAATAGATAGGAACTTTCACCATGTTTGTGTAATAACAGTGAAGAAAGTGAAATGTATTATCTTTGGAGAACTGAGAAAGCATTGTCCCAGCAAAGAAGAATGGCCTCTCTGTACCTCTTGAGGGGCTCATATGGTTACATACATGGAGACAAAGAGTAATGTATAATGCTCTTTCCCAACCCTTAAAGTCAGAGCTGCTGAAGCATTATTTACAATAGCTACGATACAGAAACAACCTAAATGCCCACAACAGACGAATGGATCAAGAAGAGTGGTATATATATACAATGCAATATACTACTCGACAATCAAAAAAGACAAACTCATGCCATTTGCAGCAACATGGATGGAGCTGGAAGAGATTCTGCTAAGCAAAATAAGTTAGAAGGAAAAAGGAAAATATCAAATGGTTTCACTTATAGGTGGAACATACGAAAATTGAACAAAGGGTCAGGAAAAGACAAAATTTGCAAGCTGACTAGATTTGAGGCAAACAGCAAAGGCAGGGGAGGAAGAGGGTCAAAAGATGGGAGGGAAGAGCATAGAGGACTTTGGTGGTAGAAGAACTACAGGGACTACACCTGAAGAGAGAACAATGATGTAAGGAAATAAATTTTAAAATAAATAAATTAATTTTAAAAATACATTCCACTGTCAGGGGGCAATATCAGAGCTGCTGAATTATAAGATTGTGGGTAATTGATTCAATGGCAGACATATTTAATCTGGGGCAGCAATAATATCAGCATGAGAGATAAATGAAGGTGCCCTTATTCTAATTAAAATCTTTGTTCAAAACTCTGCAATTACACTGATGACAAGATATAGTTTTATTTCTATTCTCAAAGAGGAAACCTGGCTATTACTTTGTTTCCCATTTGGGACAAAAAGGAAACTGATTCCATACACTTTCTGTAAAGAGTTTCCCATATTCGTCTTCTCTTTCTCCATCAGCAGTGATATAGGAAAAAGCATTTCCCAGCTTACAGGAAGGGCTAAGTCAGGCAAAGAAGATGCTTTTAATTAAGAATCAAAATGGCAACTTGAATTATCTTCAATGTTATTAGTAGGATGAATAGACTACCTGTGGCTTAAATCAAAAATCTTGAATTAAAAGATCTGTAGTGGTGGCCACTACACTGACTTAAGTTCTTGGAGCCATGTGGGGTGGGCAGGGAGTAGAAGGGAAAGCCAGGGAGAAAAAAACAGGATTTATTTTCCATGCATCACTGCATGACAAGCACTCTGTTACATGCTTTATGTGCATTGTATTATGCTTACATATTTCTACAATGTAGCTCAAACAAAGACAGAAAGACCACTCAAATTTTTAAAAATCATTCTAAATGGAAGACTATGGCTACATTAAACTATAAGGAACAGTATTTAAGGGGCCTCCCTGGTGGCACAAGGATTAAAGTCACAGCACTATGAAGCTATCCACAGCTACTGCAGCACAAGTTCGATCCTCAGCCAGGGAGGTGACCCACATGGCACAGTAGACCTCTCCTGTCTCACCTGCTACTCCCCTCAGCAGTCTATTTCACTAGATCTGCCTTTTCTGCTCCCCACTCTGTCTCTGGTGAATCCTCTCATCCCCTTCCCCACACCTCTGGCTTGTACCCCAGTTCTTGTACGCATAAATAAATAAATCTTTTTTAAAAAATAAAGAACAGTACACAAGTATGGCATTTTTCAAACAATTGTTTAAGGTGATTATTTAATCTGCTGTGTGTCTGATTTAGTATTTGAAAGAATAATTTGAACACTATTTTTGAAGAGAAGTGTATTTTTCCAGCCTGGATTACTGGGAAAGCACAAATGTTCTAGTTTGAACCTCCACAAAGCTAAGCGAATTAAGATCATTGTCACCATATAAGGTGCACTTCATCTTAATTGGCCTTAAAGTGTGTGTGGAAGAAAAACCACCTCTATGAATACTTTCATCTAAATTTTAAAACTGGTAAACAGCAACCAAAGCACTGATTCTCAAACATTCATATTTATAAACATCTCCTGAGCATGCATGTACATGTGTGCATTAGGTTCTAAGAAAGCAAGTAGGCAGTGGGATGTAGGAAGATGCATTTTGCCAACACCTAGGTGATTCTGATTTAGGTGACTAGAATCACACTTTAAAAACACTCACTTAGTACTTAATGGTTGATGTGACAGGATGACATGAACCATAATTACTAGTGTAGCCTGAAAACTGTGTTTGAGGTACAGAGACATCAACTATCAATCAACATTGATCGAACATATTAATTAATTGACCCAGTGAAATCAAGGCTGCAGCAAAAGTCTGTGGGAAACAATCAGGATTAACAATGATATAAGGAAGCCCAACCACAGCAACCTTAAATTCAGCTACAAAGCCTCCTTACTCATCCCCACTTCAACCTTTGTAACTTCTTCAAAAGAACAACAGCTATATAAACAGCTTTTATTAGAACCTCCAACTGTGCCAAATTATTACCTAGCAACAAACTTGGAAGTCCCGTGCTCTGCAGGATTGGCGGAGTCAGTCGCTGCCACATCAAGAAGGTCATAAGCTTTGTGCTGCAGCAAGCCACGCTGGTACAGGCCATCCGGTCTTCCCGTGCCCCTCCTTTGTTTGGTCGAGACTAGCTTTCTACAGTGTTCTTGTTCTTCACTTCCTGCTTTCTAGCAGTTTTAAATCTGTCTCTTAACCTGCTGGTAGCTGTGGGCCAGAGAAAAACTTCCATGCTCTATATTTGACTTTCTATACTCCTAAAAGTCTACCAGTTCTACTTCTAAAGACAAGAATCGATATTTCAAGAAATACATACTTCCTGACAATAATATGTCTACACCATTCCTGAGGGCCTCCTCTGGCCCCAACAGACTCCTTTCCATAGCCCCAATCTTGCTTTTCACACTCGTATCCTATATGCTCATGATTCAGTGAACACGCCCTTCACATTAGCGCTAATGGAAAGTAGGTTTGTGCCCTGAGGAGATAATAGGCCAGCCCACCTGAAGAAATAAGCCCTCTAAATGCCTGAGGCAAATTGGTACCTGCCCAAGAAACATCTCAGCAGGTAACACTGGGGCAGTCCCACCCAGTTAAATCAGACACAGTTTCTGCATTTCTACCCACATTTCTTTCTTCTTTTGCCATTCTTAAACTTCAGAGAGGTGAAATGCACTCCAGCTAAGCTTATCTGCAAAGTCTTGACTTTCATCTTCATGGAAAGAAAAGGATTTTGAAAAGAAAATTTAAATGAAACTTCAAACCTCATTAATCATCCCTCCAGGGGTTGGCTACTGGCAAAGAATAACAAGGCTACCCTGCCTAATGGGAAATGTAAGCTGACACTCAACTTGAAATCTTAGCACAAACCAGGTCTAAGCTGTTCCTGCTTTTGGGAGAGGTGCAGAAGCCCACAGCCTGGGATTGGGTTCCTCTGTTATACTCAGAAGGAACCTTTACCACGCTTGAGGAAAAATGGTTTTTATCACTCTGCCAACTCTCCCTCCAAGATTTATTTGTATTTATCAAGCATTTTCATTTTATGCAAGCAAAATTAATTCATGAGAAAATAAAATCTTTCTTCACTTTACTTTGTGAAAAACATGAATGTCTGTGATCTCTGACCATCCACTAAATTGTAGTATCATACAGGAAGGCCAAAGAGTCAAGAAAACTAAGTCTTAACAGGCAAAAAAAAAAAAAAAGAAAGATATATATCATATCTAAAAATTTTCTTAAATATATATATGCCATGCACAGAGGATCAAAGAGGGATAATGCTCATATTATTTACTTGCATAGTGTTTAATTTTTTCCTGAAAAAAAATCATATTATCCTTGTCATACAAGCATCACCCTTTCTGCCCTGCAGTATTTTTCAGGTATAAAAATGCAATTGTTATTATTTCTTTTTTTTTTTAATTTAAAATATTTTTTTTATTTTAAATATATAGTCATCTAGTTTGGGAAAAGAACCTAAAAGATGTTTTGAAATACAGATAAACATTTTATGTGTGTAGAAATGCTCACCAGTGCTTTCTTGATAGTAACAAGTGATAGAAAAAACAAGTTGTAAACGATCTAAATGAAAACCTCAGGATGGTTAAATAAATTAGTTTATACATACATGAAATTTTCAATTAGATACAATAATTCCGAATAGTTTTTAATGATATGGAAAATACTTATGTTACAGTGTTAACTGATAGAAGTAGAATATAAAATCCAGGGATGTGACAAGAAACCATACTTGGCCAGGCAAACTTATAAAGCAAAGAGGGTAGGTGGGGTAATGAGTGGACATACCTATGGATAAAAATCCAAGGGACCCATTGCAATCTATTTCTTCCCAGGATCTTCTAATACTATATCTCTTCTTACATATATTTTTTATTAGATTTATTTAATTGTATTTGACAACATTTATAGTCCCCAGGGAGTTCCCACCACCATTTCACCCGTGCACCATCACCTCAGACCCTTGTGCTCTTTATGCCCTCCTCTCTGTCTTTGCCCTCCTCTCCCTCCGCCACCCCCCCCATGTTACCTTTGGTCTATCTTTAATCTTTTCATCTTGTTGAGTTTGTTTGTTTGTTTGCTTGTTTGTTTGTTTTTGGTTGTAATTGCCCATTTCTTTGAGCTTTCTCTTGGTTTTTTTGTTTTCTTTTTTATTTTTTGGTTATAGTTGTTGTTCTTTCACATTCCTCCTAAAAGTTAAGCCATCCAATATTTTTCTCTTGCCTTCTGACTTGTTTCACTAAGTATAATTCCTTCTAGCTCCATCGATGTTTCTATATATGACTCTAGTTTATCATTTTTTGATTGCTGAATAGTATTCCATTGTGTATATGTACCATATCTTCTTGATCCAGTCATCTAATTTTGGGCATTTGGGTTGTCTCCAGGTCTTATCAATTAATTATAAAAGACACTTCACCAAAGAAGACATACAAATGGTCAACAGGCATATGAAAAAATGCTCAACATCTCTCATAATCAGGGAAATGCAAATTAAAACCACCATGGAAAGCCATATGGCGGTTCCTTGGTCCTACTAGGGATGGAACTACCATATGATCTGGCAAGCCCACCCCTAGGGATCTACCCAAAGGACACAAAAACACCAATCCAAAAGAGTACCTGAACCCCCATGTTTATTGCAGCAATTGTTATTATTTCTACAGGAAATGTCAGCTTGAAAAGAGACACCCCTAGTGTACTTTCTGATAATGTTTCTTTTGAGATAGATTTAAGTCTTCATGAGCTCAGTGAGAGAAACCACAGTGATACTTCCTTTTTGTCCCATAATTACCAACAATGAGTTTCTACAACCACTATTTTCTAGCTCCTGTTTTCTTTACCATCATGACTAATAGTCTTGTCTTTTCCAGTCCAACTTCCAAGCTGCATCCCAAGTCAACAACAACAACAAAATTCACAATGACTTTTCAAATACTTGGTCTCTAATGATAAGTGTTATTAAGACATGGAAGATATATAATTTTGGGATTAGTAAAATAAATAAGATTATGTTACTATTTATGGAACCCATTGAGTATATAAGTTATGCTCCAGACACTTGTAACTACCTAGGAAACTAGCTATCAGAGTAGATATATACCATTTCACGAACAACAAAATCACAAAGGTTCAATAACTTGCTTCCCATTGTCAGAAAAATCAGAGATTTAAAATAAGATCTGTTTGGTAATAGTGATCATCTTTTTAGCTATTACACAATCTTTTGAGTTGAATCCTCCTTTTCTTGTTTCTGACAAATTTTTTCTTAGACTTGACATTACTAGCGAGGAACAAAACATATGTAGAATGATATCTAAGAAGTTAATTGTTTTGTTTTTTTTTAACATGGCCATGATGACCACTGCTATTGTTCCTGCTGTTAATACACTTATTCAAGGTATGTGTTCATTCATTTACTCCAGGTTTATATGTTAAGCCATTAGTATTTCTACTAAGTTCATGCCTTATAAGAAATAATATGCATTGTCACTATTTTAGCACAATCAAATGTGTCTATAAAAACAGTGAACAGCAGCCTTAAAAATTCTTCAGAATATTTATTTTGATATAACTTCTTATTTGTGCTCCATTGACATGAAATTGGTCAGTTTTCAATAAAAGTCTTCATTATAGACACCTACTACTTAATTTTTATGTCTTTGCCACACGCATTTTGTCATTGTTGTATAATTTTAAAGTTGATTGCCACCTAAAATCTAGTATTTAGATGGTGCATTGCTTATTGTATAAATTCAATAAATGTTTGATTTGACTTGAACCATTTTGTAGATACATCCATTCTCTAAAATACATAGTAAAGTAAAATAATCTACCCAATGAGCTGTTAATCTGCCAACCTATTAATTAAGGGCACAATCATCCATAACAACAACCATTAAAGATTATTAAGTCATTCATCCTTAAGTCTGTAAAATAGGTTTCTGTTAGCAAACCTGGACAGCTCAAAGCATCTACTATGAATGAATAGGTCAATAATCCAATCATCAAATGGCTACTGAGTACTTAAACTCTTTGAAATGATACCATTAAGGCTAAGACAGTTTCACTTATGAATATAAAAATCACTTTCAAAATAGTCTCTAGATATGAGCTTCTATGATAGCACTCATATATACTGAGAAAGGTATGTGTTCATTCATTTAATCCAGGAGTATATATTAAGTGCCTCCCTTAGCAACGTGATGCAAATTATGAAAGATACAAAAAAAGAATGTTGTCCTTAAAGAGCTTACAGTCTAGTTTAATTCTCAACTAAAATGTTAATATTATAACAATTATAAATCCATATTATAAATGGGCAGCATTGTTGGAAAAGGAAATGATTATACCATAGGAGGTTAATGGACCATCTAAGGTAATCTTGGCTTAGTGAGAAAGAACCATAAAGATTTAGAGAACAAAAGATATAGAGACAAATCTAAAATAAAAGGGTCACACAGAGAACATTAGTCGATACAGGATATCTCTTCACAGTCTTCAAATGCCCTTCTTAGTGCAAAAGAAAAAAACGTTGCATAGCTACCAGTGACAGCATACAAGCTGATAATTTCACATGTATCATGATCTTTTTATACTTGAAGGCTATAAATCCTTCTGCAGAAATAATTTGTCTATCTACACATTTCCATTTAATAGAAAATTTACAAACATCAAAACTTCCTTACTTCATATGTTAGTTTCAGTATTCATAAAAATAACCTCGTGGCTGGGGTGATAATGATCAATGCATCAATTCCCTGACTCTGCTGCCAGCTTTCTTGCCATCTATGAAAGCCTATATCCCCACATTGAGTTAGTTAATAGAAAGCATCATTTAAATGAAATTTAATAAATTATGAAAGAATATAGATTTTAAAAGACCTTGTGGATAAATGAGTAAAACAGTGACTATATGACAAAAACGAATTTGCATTGTGAAGTATGTTGTACTGCAAATCACAAAATTATATAAAGATGAGCTACACACTTAAAAATAAAGGAAATTCAGGTTAAAGAGTCTATCCTGGACTTCTAATTCTAGCAGTATGGCAGATAAATATACTAAAAATTTCTTTCTGCATGAAACATAAATTCTGGGCAAAATATAATAAATACCTTTTTAAATGTATAGCTGAAATCAAAAGCTACAAAGGAAATCCTAGATACTGAAAAAAAGAAAAGAAAACTGAAAGACAGTATAGCAGCTTAATTTGAGATCTGGCTTCTCTTGGGCATTTGCTCTTATCCATAACCTAATTTTAGGTTTAGACTTCTGTTAACAATAACCTCTACAGAACTAGGACTAAAGAATATTTAAAATGGGAACTAAAACTCCTGTATAAAACAGTTTATAAATCTTTGAACAGTTATACTCCTGGTGAAAGAGTAAGCATTATCTAGAAGATAAACCTAAAGAAATTGCAAAAGTAATCGGAACAGTATAGTATTAGAACATAAAAACAGAAACACAGACCAATGGATTAGATAGAGGCCAGAAATAAATCTACAGAAGGGCAATTAATCTTTGACAAAGGATCCACAACCATACAATGGAGAAAAGAAAGCCTCTTTAATAAATGGAGTTGGGAAATTTGGGCAGCCATATAGGGAAAAAAAAATAGAAGCTAGGTCCTTATTTAAATTCACACAGAAAAATCAATTCAAAATGAATTAAAGACTTGGATATAAGACCTGAAACCATAAAATACATAAACTAAAACATAGGCAGTACACAGAGGTGTATTTGGGACCAAAACCCTAACAGCAAGGGAGTAAAAGCAAAAATAAACAAGCTGAATTACATCAAACTAAAATGCTCTTGTACCTCAAAGGAAACCATCACAAAGACAAAATGCAACCTACAAACTGGGAAAAGATACTTCCATGTCATCATCTGACAAGGGATTAATTCCCAAAATATATAAAGAACTCATACATCTGAACAAAAAACAAACAATCCAATCAAAAAAAATGGTCAAAAAATCTAAATAGGCACTTCTCCACAGAAGGTATTCAGATGACCTGAGAACACATAAAAAAGTGCTCAGCATCACTTATTTCAAGGGCAAGTGAAGATCACAATGAGACTTCATGTTACCCCTGTGAGAATGACTATACCAAAAAGACTAAACAATAAATGTGGGTGAAGATGTGAAGAAAAAGGAAGACTTAATTCACTGTTGATAGAAATGTAATTTGGTACAGCCTGTATGGTAAATGATATAAGGATACCTTAAAAAGGTAAAAATGAATTACCATTTTATTCAGCAATACCACTACTAGAATCTGAAAACTTACCCAAAGGATCGAAAACTCTAACACAAGAGGACTTATGCACTCCTTTGCTCGTAGCAGCATTATTCACAATAGTTAATTTGTGGAACCAACCTAAGTGCCCAACAACAAATAGATAAAAGAAGTTTGGTATACATACTCAATGCAATAATACTAAGCTATTACAAAAGATAAAAATAGTACCTTTTGGGACAAAATGGATGGATCTTGAGGTGATTATGCTAAGTGAAGTAATCAGAAAGCAAAAGAGAATTGCCAGATGATTCATTGTGGAAAATAACCAAAAAATCAAACTGTTGAAGCATAGAAAAATTAATTCTTAAACTCTGGAAAATATACTGGTTACCATATGGAATGGTGGTGTAAGAATGGAAGAGAGGAAAGGAGATAGGACATCATCACTGGAGTTTTGGTGGAAAGTAAGTGATGCATGTGTACTTATGGAGATGGGATATATTTTTGGAAGTGTGGAGTTGTAGTCCCAAAATTATATAGTTATCTAAACAACTGATGAATTAATAAAGCTTGAGAAAAAATAAATTCTTTAAATGTAACACAAAGAGTTGGAATTTATGAAAGATATTAAGAACTATGAGTATGAGAGGTTCTAACATATGTCAAATGAGATTTCTAGAAGACAATTATAAGAACAGAAAAGAGACAATATCTGCAGAAATGTTTTTTCTTTTTAAAAAAAAAGATTTATTTATTTATGCACACAAGAACTGGGGTACAGGCCAGAGGTGTGGGAGGTGAGAGGATTCACCAGAGACAGAGTCAGAAACAGAACAGGCAGATCGATTGAAACACACTGCTGAGGGGAGCAGCAGGCGAGGCAGGAAAGGTCTGCTGTGCCATGTGGGTCCCCCCTCCCCCCAAGGCTGGGAGGCAGGGATTGAACTCGTGCTGCAGTGGTTACAGTTTGCTTCATAGTGCATTGCTTTACCACTAGGGAGGCCCCAATAGTTATAGAAATTTTAACTGAAAATTCTTCAAAATAGTTTTGTAGGTAAATAAATCCTAAGATTTAATAGCAACAATAGAAGACAGAGGTAGTGACTATTATGGACTGAATGTTTTGTGTCATCTGCTCCCACCAAAAAAAAATCATATGTTGAAATCCTAACCCAAAATGTGATGGTATTTGGATATGGGACCTTTGTTGGGTGATTAGGTCATGATGTTGGAGCCATAGTGAATAGGATTCAGTGCCTTTATACAAGAGATTGCAAAGGTCTTTCTTACCCTTTTCATCATGGAGCATACAATAAGGTGGCAGTCTGAAGTCTGGAAGAGGTCTCTGACTTTAACTCAACTATGCTGGCATGCTGATCTCATTCAGGCTTCTGCTCCAGAACTGTAAGAAATAATTTTCTATTGTTTATAAACCATCCAGTCTATGGTATTCTCTTATAGCAAACCAAACTGACTAAGACAGTGAGGTAATAGCTTCAAGCATCCAGAGAAAATAACTGTCTGCCCAGAATTGTGGTACATACCTAAAAAAACAACAAGATAATTGACCAGCAATGATGTATTGTTAAAAGAATGTATAAGAGCTACAATTCAGAAAGAAGAAACATGATCTCAGGGTGAAAGTATGAAATGTTAGGCATTGTGAATAAGAATCTGAAAAATATCTGAGTAGACCTAGACAGATTATATAGAACAATTAACGTAAGGGATATAAAAACAAATGAGAACTAAAATATCAGGTAATAATAATGGAAGACAAGGAGGATATAATCATGTTTAAATAATTCTGAAGCTACTTCATTGTTGATGAATAAAATAGGCATACTAAATTTAAACCTTGGTATATAAGTAGACATATTAAAACTATGAATAATCACTCACACAAAGAATAAACATAGCATATATAATTTTCGAAGCAGGTGGGGCAGGGAACAAAACAAACAAAATTTAATGGATTCTGAGGTAGATAGAAAAAGAAAAAATAAAGTATGAAACAAAAACTGAAATGAGACAATCAGAATATAAGATTTAAGGTAAATGTTCTGAACTGTTCAACTAATAGGCAGAACATATTAGATTGGGTTAAAAATATAATTTTTGGCATTATATAAAAAGGCATAAAACATAAGGAGTCAGAAATGTTTAAAATGAAAAACTAGTAAAAATACACATCATTCAAATATTAGAAAAAAGCTGGATTAAAATAATGTAATTTCAGAAAAAAGCATTTTAAAGATAAATGATAACTACTACATAATAATAAAAGTTTTTGATTTATTATGAAGACTCATCAATTCTAAACTTATAAGCACTTCCTATCAACATGAATGTGGCAAAAAACTGCAAGGAGAAATTGACATATCGACTACAATAGTGGAAATTTTAATATACCTATCTTAGGAACTGATAGACAAAGAAGGCATAAAATGAATAAGGCACTGTATGATGGGAGAAAACTATCAAGAAGTTTGGCATAGTTGACAAATGTAAAACTCTGCATTTAGTAATTTAAGACTGAAGACAGTTTATGATAATTAGCAACATAATAGGCCAGAAACAAATCTCATCAAATATCAAAGAATCATTATGATAAAGTGTGTGTTCCCTGGTCACAGTAACTAAATTAAAATCAATAACAAGGCAAAACTATAGAGACAGAAATCAAATCAGTTGTTGCTGAAGGTTGAGGGACAAAATAAGAGATTGATCACAAAGGGGCATGAGGGAATTTTGTAGGGTGATGAAAATAATCCAATTTAGTAATGTATTCATAGCTTTCTGTATTTATCAAAACTCATCAAACTATGCACCTAAAGTGGAAACTTCTTTTGTATGTAAATTATGTGTCAATAAACCAGATTTTAAAAAAATCAGTAACAAAGCTTTAAACATAACTTTAAAAAGTCCCATACATTTAACCTCAGTATTAAATAATTACAAAAATTAGAGGTTTAAAGCTGAATGATTATTAATATGTACCATATTAAAACTGATGATGAATTTAGAATTAATGTAGGTATAATAAACTTTATATATGTCAACAGAATACATCCAGAGTATATAGTTGAAAGAATCAAGTAATGTAGAAGTAAATGAAATAAGAAAGAAAAATAATATAACAGAAGATCAACAGTGAGAAAATATGATTCTATGATAAACTAAAAATTAAAATAAACAAGCCTCTGAACTTCTTAGCATGAAAAAAATTTAGAGAAGATACAAATGGGCATCAGAAATTAAAACTGAAATATAACTTTATTCAGAAGAGGCATGAAACTATATCAGTATATTTGAAAGTCTATAGAAAGTAATATCTAGAAAACTATAGCTACTGATAGAACATTTCTCGAAAACTATAGCTTACCAAAAATTCCCCAAGATTATACAGAAAAACTAAATATAGCTATAATTATTAAGGGGCAATTAAATAAGTAACTTAAAGGTTCACCCACAAATAACAAAGAAACCCAAAAGTTATTTGTATAAAACATTGCAACCAAACATCTAAAAAAGTGGATGAGTCAATCATATGCAAACTTTCAGAATACAGAAAAATAGAAACTCACTGGTGTGATTTTATGGCCTAGTACATCCTTAATACTAAAGCCCTATAACAATACAAGAGTCCCAAACCTGGTTTAGAGCTTCAGCACATTGCTTTTGAAATTCCTAAAGCTGTATTCCCAAAATGTAAAGGCTTTGCATGAGTCAGTTTCAAACTAATCAGCATATTCATCACCTCACAGTTACAAGTGTGTGTGTGTTGAGGACACTTGAAATCTTAGCAAATTTCAAAATGCAATTCATTATGATCTATAATAAACATACTGTATATTAACTTATAACTGAAAGTTTGAACCCCTTTGACCAACATCTCCCCATTTCCCACACCATCACTGGTAACCACATTTCTACTGTGATACTACGTGTGAGAACATGAAATATTTGTATTTCTATGGCAGGATTATTTAACTTTGCATAATATCCTCTCAGTTTATCCATGCTGCCAACCTCAATATCAATAGCAGGATTTTCATCGGGCCATTTGGGAATTTTTCTCGTTTGAATTTCTTATAAATTATTATATTGACCTCTTATTGGACACATAGTTTGTATATATTTCCTCCCATTTTATAGGTTGACTTTTCTTTTTTTTTTCTAATTAGATTTATTTAATTGTATTTGACAACATTTGTAGTCCCCAGGGAGTTCCCACCACCATTTCACCTGTACACCATCACCTCAGATCCTTGTGCTCTTTATGCCCTCGTCCCTGTCTTTGCCTCCCCTTCCTCTGCCCCCACCCCATGTTTCTTTTGGTCTATCTTTATCCTTTTGATCTTGTTGAGTTTGTTTGTTTGTTTGTTTGTTTTTGGTTGTAATTGAGGTTGACTTTTCATTTGGTTGAATTTTTCCTTTGCAGTGCAGACACTTTGTAGTTTGGTCTAATCGCATTTGTTTATTTTAGCTTTTGTTGCCTGAGCTTTTGGTGTCATATCCAAAAAATTATTGGAAAGACCAATTATTAGAAAAAAAGAGATTTTTCTCTTATGTCTCCTTAGGAGGTTTAATACATTTACCTCTGAATTTGTGTTTAGTAAATGATGGCTGATAAAACCCTGGAGCATGCAGTGGGGCTTTGATACTCATCTCCCACTACACATGGCCTCCTCACCTTCCCAAGAAGGATCCTCAGCTACCTGTTCCCTATACCCTGCAAAGTTTGCTCTATTTTGTGTCTCATTTTCTCTAGCCTGGCACTTCCATGAGTGCAAGCATCACATCTGACCTGATCACTATTATATCGCTAGGCCTTGCAAAAAGTACAGAAGGAATTTAAGAATTGTTGGTTGAGTAAATTTAAAAACCCAAAATACCTGAATTCCCATGAGGTAAAAAAAAGATACCCAGAACAAAGAGAATTTAGGCTGACTTTGAAGACTGTCAATAACTTAAATAATTTGTGAGATGGTGAGAGAATATGTCTGGTGATGAAAATAAAGTGAGCAAAAACACACAGGAGAGCAAAAGCATGCTTGAATATTTGTCAACTTATTAATTTGAAATGAAATGACAGATTTAGTGGAAGCATCAGTGGGAATACAGGTTGAAGAAGTGATTGGAGTCCAATTATTTAGAGGCTAAATACTATTATAGAATAGGAAAATTGAACTTCATTCTCTAAGTTCTGGAATGTTCTCTAAGGTTTTCAAATATGAGAATAGCATAATCCAGGCTCATTATCATTATTTCTATGGCTTTCACTAGTATGTAGACAAACTAGAGGCATAGAAAAAGTAAGGGGAAATCTGTAAATTACCAATCAGATTTCTAATTTTACAATACTGATGATAAATAACTTTTTTTATCTACAAGTCCAACACCTTGCAATAATATATCAATAACCTTTCAAATAAATATTAGCACATCTCTTCAAACACATCTGTTGGATAGAACAATTTCTCCCTCTCCCCATTCTCAGAAAATCACAATCAACTGTCTCTTCATAGAATGCATGAATCTAAATTATGGTATTAAGAAGCTGTTAATAGTTGTTGACAAGTCAAATAAGGTAGATGGTCACCTTATTTCACCTCTTTGTCCATAATTATAAATATTACTGCTGCATTTGCACTTCACAGACTCCTTCTCATTGTGCTCTGTTACAGGTAAATAGTGAACTGCAAAATGAAGGTGTTCTCTTAATACGGAAACACTGTCCTTTAGTACTAAGGAATCAGTCTGATTTTTAGATTTTGGACAAGGTATTGTCAGCATAGCAATATGTAACTTGTAACTGATTAGACATATGGATTTTTTTTTGAGTGACCACCAATGTTACATTAAATTGTCACCCAATTTTCAGGCAAATTATTTTTTATTTTATTTCTCCAAAAGTTTATGTCTATATAATATAGAAGATGTTAGACTTAGAAATTAGCAATGTTACTTAACAGGCAACTATTAATAGAGACACTGCATGGGAGAAGGATCAAAACAGGATAGGGAATGTATTCTTACACAAGGGACTATGGTGATACTGCATGGGTGAAATTGTGATGGGAATTTTGCAGGGACTATGTACACCTAAGGGGAGAAAGCATGCACTGTACAAAAAGAAAAAATGATGTAAAATATATATAAATTTAAAAAAAGAAATTAGCAATGTCATCTATTTTCTAATCTGATTTTATACTGGGTTTAAATCATAATTATGTTTCCTTTAAAAACAAATGGTACCCATGCATCAGTATTCACTTGGATTCTAAACACTTAATAAATTATCTTTAATGTCCAAATCCTCATACAAATAAAATAATATCCATTCCAAGGATGCTTTCCAATCCACAGTGGATATAATACCATCAAAATAATGTGAATATTAAAGCCCAATGTTTTAAGGTACTATCATAAGTTTAGTACTTATGTGGGTGGCAGTAGAGGAAAGAATTTTGATGTTGTTAATATGAATGGGCCAAAGCTATATATGTCTATAAAAGGGATGAGAATCCACATCCAGTGGGAATGCAGAAAGGACAAAACTCTTTCCTATAAAGAGCTTTATAATCTTTTTTTGTCACAACATGGAGAAAAAAGCCCCCTCAAAAAAGGATGCTGACCTTTGTAGAAAGAGAAAGCAAATTACAGGGAGCTTGGTTTAGAAATGCAGAGATGCAGCAACCATTGACAAGCTTAACAAATAAGAATTTGGAGACAAAGTATATGTCAAGGACAAGACTCATTAACATGCATCCATGTTCTCACCCACTCCATTAAAAAAAAAAAAACCTGTCTTCTTCCATTCAGCTTCTCTCCTTCTCTGATTTCCTAAGGACATAAGTGGTCTCTGCCAGGCCAGTTACTCTGGTGTTACTCAGGACAATAATTATACTAGAGAATTAAAAAAAAAAAAAACGTGCTCAAAGGGGCCCCATTCTTGGTTAAATAATCTGTTGTGGCCATCTGGATATTCTGAATAATTTTTGAACAAGGGACTTCATAATTTCATATTACACAGGGTATCACAAATTATGGAACTGGTTCTAATTTCAGGAGGTAGAAAAATTCATGAGCAAGAGCAGCAAATAGCACATAGCACAGAGCTAGATAGGAAAAGCAACCCTCAACAGATATCCCAGTCATGTCAACAGAAATTTCCAAGAAAGTCCCAGAAGACACCAGAGACTCCACCCTGCACTCCTGACCTTACAACAATGACCAACTTTGAAAAGGAAGGCAGATCTTTAAAAGGAAAGAAGCAATAAGAACTCTGGACTTCAAATTTACCTAAAATGTGAAACAACTTATCTTTACAAGTTTCAGTTTTTCCCACTTTTATGTATAGAGATCAACAGCAAAGGAGTATCAGTTATAGAAAGTAATTTTTTCTGTATCTAAATCATCATATGTAAATTTCAAATCCTCTACAGAAGGGTAATACTGTATACTCAGAAAAAAATGTTTCAGGTTCAAGGGCTTGCCTTCCCAAATATAAGTTATTTATGAATATTTAAGATATATACACCCTAGTTTGAGACTCTATTTGGTCAAGCATTGTGAATAAAAGATACCCAATAAACTGGTTTTTGACTTCAGGAGTGGTATTTTATCCTTTTCCAGCAATCATCTAGACATGTAGCTCTAAAATAAGGGTATCTTGCAGGGATGCTTGGCAGTAAACTATGACAACCCAGAAAATATGTAAAATACACATTCCAGAGCAGACTTTTTAAATATACCAGATGGTTAGCCATTGTTTTCTTTTTTTAAGTTCTTCATAAAGACTTGAAATCTTTGCTTCTCTTTAGATTAAGCCTACTCAAACACAACAGATGACATGATTTCCCACTTAGGAAAATGTTTCATTACTTCAAAACAATATAAAGGTTCTTAAATGCCCTTTTCTTTTAAAATTAAGAGGTAAACTCACTGGTATTACTCTTCCCCATCTGTTTCTCCCTCATACACACCTTTTTTCACTAGGAAATTTCCTGCCTTGTTACCCCTTCTCTTTAATTTAGTCTGTTTGGTGACCACTTGCTCTGTATTTCACTGACTTAAAAAAGAAATCATGACTTTAAAAAACAGAAAGTTCTGTTGGAAAGTTATCTACAATTTACTTGGGACTTCAAAACCAAGGGTAAATGAGGTTGATTTCCTCCAAATGAGATAATCCTTGTTAAATACAGAGTGCTGTGCTTAGCATACAATGGGTGATCAAAGTGTTAGTCATTTTTCATCAATTTGCCTCAATAAAGTCATTTTCCAGCAGTGTCTGCACTAAGTCTTCACTGTTTCCTCTACTGTCCTTTCTGGGAACTCCACCACCATGCTTGTTCAGAGAGCTGGTAGAGGATACCCAGGAAGATCTAAAGGGAAAGTATTGCGAGGAAAAGTTAATTAGATTAAAAAGGGATTCATGTCTGCATCATGGTTTTATAGCAAATGTCACCTTATAATTTATTATAGTGAGGGAGGCAGATGGGGTATTGGCACGGGTTATTTGGTAGAGGGTGAGTGATACATGTACACAAGTGGAAGAGAAAAATATAACTGCCAAAAGAATTTAAATTAAAATTTTAAGTAATTTTAAAATAAAAAATAATTTATTATAAAGCTTCTATCTGACTCATGATCATATCCCAGCATCTAGGATACTGCATGATAGGCATACAGTAGATATATTTTAAGTGAATTAGCAAATCCTAAGTGGTGACAGATAACATCACATAGTTCAGTTTCTTTCACAGTGTCCCAGAGAGTAGCCCAAGATCAATGGAATACGGATCTAACCCCACTGCACAGATCCCTGAATTATTAGCACTTTCTCCAACTGAAATAACATGAACATAATTTTCTTCCCAATTATTCTTGCTGAGGGATATACAAAAGGTTTCAGTGGGTGGAAGATTTACAGCACAGTTTCTGGAAAAGCCTAGAAACACCATGGGGCAACTGCAAAAGGTCTTATGGTAATTAAATCAAGAAGCCAAGGGACCCCTGGAGGCCCATTCGGTAGGCATAGGGACTGCCCTCCTGGAGGAAGGCACTTTCGCTGACGTCCATTATATAAAAGATCCTTAGGCAAGCAAGAATGAAAGCAAATACAACAAAGAAAAAATGCCTCTGGTTTCCCATTGTTTCCAAGGTTCTCACATACAATGACCTCTAACACAGCCTACAACTCCACTGAAATATTTCCTTCTCCTATTGTAGGGAGGTGGACAAAATCCCATCCTAACACTCAAATTCAACCCTAAAAAAGGCAACTTTATTTGTCATCTGATAACTGAATTAAGTCTCTCTGAGCACCACCATGTTGTTTAGGAATTGGAGGAATGGGTAGAAAGGAAATAGTTGTAGATGAGATTTTAGAATAATAATGAGTCTCCATCTAAACAGATTAAAAGAAATCCTCATAAAGTCTCATTGGGAAAAGTACTCAGTCTCTTAAGCATTCTTTCTTTATTTATTTTTAATAAAGTAACATTGGGGTGTTCCCTTTAGGTATTACCATCACAGTGCATCCACTACCAACTCACTCATACTCCACCATCACAGACCATTATACCTCCCTTCCTCTCTGTTCTTTCCCCTCTTCCAATCCTTCCCCCCTCAAGTTTTCTTTAGGAACCTCTACATTGAGAATTTGACATGTGGGTATAAATGGTAGCTTAAAAAGCACCAATGTGTTGGAGCTATGGATGGGGTTTGGTCATTTTAGGGTGCTGTCATTAGGGCAGCTCTAGGCTCTGTGCCATGACCAATGGAGGCAGCACTCAGTAGCAGAAGTCCATCAACAAAGTCACCCATCTCTTCCTCTTACTGGCCCATTCTACATCTATATGTTTCCACAATAGGGCCCATAGAAAATCTGAGGTCTTCTGCATCCCACCCACTGGTTTTGGAGATTGAAAAGTATGGATTCATTCCTAACCTATGGCTAAATCACATGCTGCCACCATGAACATCAAATGTAGTGTATCAGATAGATTGGCTGCCGCTCAGGCTTCTCCAAAGTAAGCAGAACACTTTCTTTCCTACTCCAGCATCATAAGGTTTCCTTCTGCTTCCTAGTCTATGAGGACATCCTAAGGGTCATCCCCCCTCTCTTCCCTGTGGACATATTTATTTTAGGAAATATCTGCCTTTGCCTTTTTAAGACATCATGATGGAAAGGGAATGAAAAACATACTGGTTTATATTTCAAAAATCTATATCCATTTCACTATAAACTCAGAGAGTTCAAAAGGATACAGGCTTGACTTATGATTTTGGTCAGGCATTGTTCAAAGATTAAGCTACAGTATATTAGAACTCAAAAATAAGTAACGTAAAACAACATAGTAAAAATTTTATTAAATGTAGTACAGTGAACTGTATTTAAGATCTCTCAGTCATAACCAAGCTTTGGTTTCTTCATCTATAAAATGTGGATAATAACACCTGCTCTGCCTGCCTCACCTGGGTATAAGGAAAATACTCTGAAAGCTATAAAGTTGGGAGAAATGAAACATAAGATAGGAAATTTAGAAAGTTTTATTCTGGGGGCCCAATCTTATACCATAATGAGAACTCACTATATATATGGCAAGAAAAGTCTGACCAGACATCCCCTGGCAACCTCCCAAAGATCAAGAGGTAGTCCCACTACACAGCATAAAATTAGGTGGGGTATATAAAGGTATTTTTTTTGTATCAAATTTTGTACATACTGTTTTTATTCTATTCATAGAACTAGTCACATTTATATGAGTGTGGTTGAAAAGATTTGCTGTAAGCAGCAATTTTATGGGAATATGTGTGTGGGAAAGGTTTGATAGAAGTGCATATGGCAATCCTTTAAGACTTATTTAATAAAAGGAAATGCCTGCCAGCATCTGGAGCCCTGAACTGGAGTAGCTAAGAGCCACAGATGCTACAATCATTTCAGGAGCCTTCTGCTGGCTACAAATTGGACACATTTTGCATCAAATCATTGCAGAGTAGGCTTATTCTCTAGTAGTTCTTCCAGCATCTGGAACCCCTTGCGAAGAATTATCATATTTTTATAATCCCAAACTCACAGCAAATTAAACATGGTGGGGAGACCTTCCTCAAATGACTGCAAACATAGAAAGTTGAAGAAAGGCAAGTGGCATAAAATCCAATCCAGAGTGGATCTTCTTCCAGATGCTAAGCTCTCCTTCCCTCTAAGGGTAGCTACAGATCCTATTTTATCCATAGAATCAACTGTTTCTTTCTCTTCCCCTATATGTCAGCTATGAGTTTTATCATGGCTAGATATACAGAGTCCTACAAGAAGTATAACAGAAGTTTAGTAATTCTAAAATAACATTTCAGTTGGTGTTAGCTATCCGGTTTCCTTTAATTCAGCCTGAACCATTTTGTCCCATTCCACCATCTGGATGATGATACCTAACTGGTGATCTATGCTTATGGCTCATAAGCTAATTTTCCATGCAAAATATGTAAAGATTTCCATTAAAAATCCTGATGTAAAAGCAAAGGAGACATATTTCTAAACAGAGAAAAGAGCTTCAATATGCAGAAAATGTACACATCTGTTAAGGAGAAGAGTCACTGTGAAAATCAATCTCCAGAAGAATCCCTTTGCTTTTCCCATGACTTCTCAATCACAGATGTTTTAAGGTTTATTAAAGAAAATAACAGGTAGTCATGCTTCTTTCAGCTATAGTGCTTGCAATTGGTAAGTTTTCTTATACTATTTTCAAAAGCTAGATATTTCAAACTCCAGAATCAATACTTTTACCCGTCCTATTCTTTTGTTCCCATGATTCCCTGCCAGACATAGGGAAGACGTTCAGAGCTTTCACTTATTTTTTTCCCGCAACACAAGATTCAGTTACAGATAGATATTCGGATCCTGAAATAGTATGTATTAATGTTTACCAAATAAAACATGGAAAATGTAAGATTCCATCTGACTTCTGATTAGAACAGACGGAAAAAGAAGTGTTCATCATCTAAAACAAGTTATATAAACCATACTACATATAAAGGGTTATTCTATATCTGAAATATCAAAATCAGGAAGAATTGGAGTGGTACTTGGTCTCTCTTCCAAGCAAAACTACAAGTCAATTAAATAAAGTTCAATAAATATATCTCCTTTGTAAGAGTTCATATGTAAGTAAGACTAAACAAAAACAAAGTGAATAATCCAGTTAAAAAATGGGCAAAAGAGGGGCCTCCCTGGTGGCGCAGTGGGTTAAGCAACACACTATGAAGCAAACCGCAGCCACTGCAGTACGAGTTCGATCCCTGCCGCCGGCCAGGGAGGGGACCCACATGGCTCAGCAGAACTCTCCTGCCTCGCCCACTGCTGCCCTCAGCAGTGTACTTCCGTTGATCTGCCTGTTCTGCTCCCCGCTCTCTGTGGTGAATCCTTTCACCACCCCTACACCTCTGGCCTGTACCCCAGTGCTTGTATGCATAAATAAATAAATCTTTAAAAAAAAATGGGCAAAAGAGCTAAAAAGGCAATTCTCCAAAGAGGAAATGCAAATGGCCAACTGCATATGAAAAAATGCTCAACTTCTCTTGTCATCAGAGACATGCAAATCAAAACCACTATGAGATACCACCTCACCCCAATGAGAATGGCACATTTCAAAAAAAGTAGCAACAACAAATGTTGGCGGGGATGTGGAGAAAAAGGAACTCTCTTACACTGCTGGTGGGAATGCAAGATGG
>JAGFMF010011387.1:489844-535533 GCA_019455555.1 Galemys pyrenaicus
CTGGAAGGGATGATGCTCAGCGAAGTAAGTCAGAAGGCAAAAGAAAAATACCAGATGGTTCCTCCCTTAGGAGGAACATAAGGGAACCAAATAAGGATCTAGGAAAGGAATAAGAACAATAATAATAACAATAAAGACACAAAAACCAAAAATGGAAAGACAAGGACAAATTGGGGACACTAGGTGAGGGTAGGGGAGGGTTGAGGGCAGACGGGAGCACGGGGGACTGAGGTGATGGTGCACTGGTGATATGGTGATGGGGAATACATGGGGATTACAATTGACATCAAATATATATAAATTAAAAAAGTGGGAAAAAATGTTAATTAAAAAAAAAAGGAAATCTTACCATTGGTGACAGCATGGATGAATCTCATAGGCATTCATGCTAAATGAAATAAAACAGAGAAATAAAAAAAAAAGACAAAAAAAAAACACCAAAAAAAAAAAAGAACAAAGAAATAGAATCAGAAAATGAAAGATAAAATGGCAATAGCAAACCCTAACATATCAATAATCTCCCTTAATGTAAATAAAGTGAACTCACCAATCAAAAAGCAAAGAAGTCATAAGGATTTAAAAGCAAAAACCAATTATACATTGCTTACAATTATATGTCACTTAAGCTATAAAGACAACCACAGACTATGCACCAAACATAACAGCAGTGAAATACATAAAGCAAGTATTAGCAGATCAAAAGGGAAAGAGATAGCAGCACAATAGTAGGATACTTTAATACCATACTTACATCAATGGACAGAACACTGAGACAGAAAATGGCCTTCAGTGACAAATTGGACAAGATAGACTTAATAGATATTTACAAAACTTTCCATACTAAACCCCCCAAATGTACATTCTATTCGAGCGGAACATTCTCAAGGATAGACCATATGTTAGGACACAAAAAAGTTTCAATAAGTTTATGAAGATTGAAATCATATCAAACATCTTTTCAGATCATAATAGTATGAAACAAAAATTCAGTAAAAGAAAACAAGGAGAAACTCCAAATCTGTGAAGAATATGTAACATCTACTAGAAAACTAATAGATCAGTGAGGAAATCAAAGATGAATCAGAAAATACCTAGAGTTGAATTAAAATGAAGACACAATTTATCAGAATACATGGTAAGCAACACAGGTCTACCTCAGGATACAAGACAATTCTCACTCATAGCAAATGCCAAGATTATAATCAACTTAATGTTCCTTGAGATAACAATGAGCAAATTATTTTGTACTGGTGTATACATATAATAGCTACACAGTCACAAAAATGAATAAACAAGATCACATCTGTTCCCATGGGTGAAATTCACATGGATGAATTTCACAAACACCATGCTAAAAAAAAAAAGGCAAGTTTCAGTACATTATTTTATTTACAAAAAAAATATATGAATAAACTACCCATTTTTCTTAAACATGTTTTTCATTGTATTCTATGTATTAGCCTTTATTAAAATAATATGTAATTGCATATAGTAATTACTAAGTTCAAGATAGAGGTTCCTCTAGTGGGGATAAAGAGGAAGTAGGATGAGAAAGGATACAAGGAGTTTCAACATATTGGTAATATGTATTTGTTAAACTGAGTGGTAGATAATTCTCTTTTTATTATTTATTTAAAATTTTTTCTGTTTTAACATTTAATTGTAATATCTAAAAAAAATCTTAGAAGAATCAGATACATTTTTTTAATATACCCTGCAAAAAGTAGTGTGCCTGCTATTACAACCTGAGCTATCAAAGAATAAGAGCCAGTTGTGAATAAAACATGTGCAAAAATATTTAATATCCACAGCTCATAATTATCAGGCTATATATAAGGATTGAGAAGGGTAGTCCATAAACTTTAGAGCCAAGTCCCAGGAAAATAATCCCTTAAAACCTTAAAGTAGACACAAGAAATGGAGAGAAAAATATATATTTCATTACCTCTCAATTCCCTTTCTAATGTTTTGAGGGTTTGTGCCTGATTTATTTTTCCTCATCTAATTTCTTTAAGTGCTGCATTCCCATAAGCCACATAAAATTTATGTTTAGAGAGGTATGGCCTGGATATGACTGAATAAATGCTTCACCCTTGGATGCCTATATAGGCAGCATTAGGAACTCTATACCATATTTCCAGAGTCTGACATCCTCATTTTGGGGGGTGGGGGTAAGTAAGTATTCTTCACAAATCTTTATTCATCCTTCTGTGATAGGTTAAGAAACAGAAGTCATTTTCATATTCTGGTCCATTAGTTTCACAACTGCTTATATGTAACTTTCATAGGAAAAGTCATACATCTGTGGAAAGTGGAAAAGGACACTAACTGAGTCCTACAAAGAACTCACAAAATTTAGGTACAATGACTTCAATATTTGTGTAAACAGATCCAAAGTTCATGTAAGGTCATTGAGAGCCTCCATCCCCAAAGGAGCAAAATAGCCCCCAAAGGATATTCCCTATCTTACCCTAAGAATAAAACTTGGTTAAATTGTTTGACTCACATTACATATCAGAATGTGAACTTGAGAAAAATTACCTCACCTAAAGTGTGCAACAAAATTGTATTATTAAATAAAATATTATTAATGATTGCCTTTATCATCACTATTATTATCAGGAGCAGAATCAGAATGGAAACTCAATTTGTTATGTTTTTAATTCCTATGTGGTTTCTGGCACATGGTTCCATCTCCATCAATGATATTGTGCCCTTACCCCAATCCAGAATGCAAAAATAAATCCATTTCTACTCTGCCTCCTTGGAGAAAGGATTCCCAATAACAGTGTATAAAATCAACTCACCTTATTGAGAAAATGGTCACGGAAATTTCTTTTCATGTATTTTGAATTTTTTCCATCATTGAGGAAATATTCACTATACATAATTGTATGCTTTCTAATACTGCTTTCCTTCAAATTGGATTTTCCCCCCATGGATTTTAAGGTTATTTCCATTAGAGAAAAGTAAAAACAGTCGTAATTTCAGCAATTTGCCATTTTCCTCCTTTTGGGATAGTTTTACTCATTGTATTTGAAGGCTAAATAACTAAATGATCTTGCAATATTTAATGTGAAAGAGATGCCAAGATTTTCAACAGAAGAAAGCACATCTAATATGCCACAAAAGGTAGCTTGAAAAACAGAACCTTTTTTAGTAGACGCATAAACTCCTATTTAATTACTAGCACTTTCCATTTCCTTATTGCTGCCCTGTAATGAGCCATTCCATGTTTATTGGTGTTCAACTTGGTTACTGGTGCCACTAATATAATCCCACATGGTTAAGGCTTTGAGAAGCACCCCCACAAACACAAAAATAAATAAATCAAAAGGGAAGGAACAAAAAAGGGTGTTACTCAAGAGCTGATTTGGGTATAAAATATACAATGTGTCTTCTCAAGTTGCAGAGATTTGAACATGCCATGAAATTGTATAAAGCATCTTGCAGTGGGCCTGCATACTGTTTTTACATAACTTCACATCTCTTAGAACTGCAACAATACAGAGTCACATTTTCTCAATTGATTCAGATATTCGCTGTTCAATTGGTCAGGTTTTCCACAAGCTTGACTCAAACCATATAAATCAGAAGCATTCCCTTCCAAGAATAAAACTTTGAAGACTATTACTCTTTGGGTGAACACATTAATTTTATGTTGCAGATTTATAATGAGAGCGTGTGTGATCCTCCCATTCCACATCAGACTTTTTGTTGGAAGAGTGGTTTTAGAGCCTATCTCAGACCAAAGAGTCCTTATATTGTATTTATTTAAAAAGTTGTCTTGGCCAATCCCAGGAGCATCAGAGGCTGTGATCATTTAAGATATCAGCTTTCCCTACTACTAAAAATAAATCCCAGAAAAAGGCTAGGGGGAAACCACATGTCAGCTTGAATGCTTATTAAAACAATACAAAAAGACTAGAAAGCTCATTTGAGTTTTTGGTAATAAGGTAAGAACCCTTTTAGGAGGTTTGCCTTTTGAGGCTCATTCCCAGAGCACAGATAATAAAACAATGACTTAATGCTGACACAGCACTTAGTTCATGCCACTTTGTTCTAAGTGCTTCAGAGGTATTAAATCACTTTCTTCTCAAAACAACTTGATGAAGTATATTCTGCTAATATCCTCATTTTATAAACAAGGAAGCTGAAGTACAGGAAGTTAAGTAATTTTTCCAAGGTTATATAATAAATGATAGTCCTGAGAGTCAAACTCAGAAAATCCAGGTCCAGGTTCTAGTCCATCACTCTGACTTGCTATGGTACAGCACAATGCCAGGTAATAATCAAAATACAACACAGAATGTTCCACCAGAAAATAAAATGTGATTTAAATGATTTGATTTTTTCATTAACTTCTAGTTATCCCACATATTATGAATTTATTTCTCATTCATCATATATTTATTGAGGATCTACTTTGTGTCAGGCACTATCCTAAGGAGCAGGGATAGAAAGTAAAGAATAATTTTAAGATGTTCAGAGACTACCAGGAAAGACGAAAAATGAACAGATAAGAGTGAGAGAAAGACACCAGGGTGCACGAAATTAAAAAAAAAAAAATACTAGCAATGCACATCCAGTTCTAATACGAATTTTTTTTTGAAGATTTATTTATTTATGCATACCAGAGGTAAAGGCCAGAGTCACAGGAGGTGAGAGAATTCACCAGAGACAGAATGGAGAGAACAGGCAGATCCACTGAAACACACTGCTGAGGAAACAGCGGGGAGGCAGGAGAGGTCCACTGGGCCATGTGGGTCCCCTCCCTGACCAGGGATCGAACTCACACTGTTGTGCCCCTGATGCCTCACAGTGCAACGCTCAACCCACTGCACCACCAGGGAGGCGCTCTAACACTAAATTGATCAAATATATTCAAGTCTTAAAAAAAGGAAAAGAAGCAATTTCTCTTCACTGATTTTTTTTGAAAATTGAAATGTAGTCTATCACCCCAACTGCTCCCATCCCCAGGTGACCTAGGTTTATGCAAGCTTTACTAAAATATATTTCTTAGTATTGTGCTGGAATTCCAATATTTCCTTTATTGTTTTCATATTCTCTTTGATATTCTAAAACCAGTACGAAAGTTGACTTTAAAACTTCTCCGCCGATAGCATAGGTTTATTATGTGAGCAGTTCTGGGCAATGCAGGTGCTTGAAATGCAGCACAAAACCCTAAGCACTCCATCAGGCCTAGCCCAACATAAGTAAAATCATTAAAAATTCTTGTGCCACACTTCAGACTCACAGTGAGTCTGAAATCTTTGCAAACCAAGATTGTGCACGCCAGGCTCTTCAGAAACCATTTGCAGGCTGCAGGTGAAGAGTAACTGAAATGGCCTGAACTTAGGAACAGGAACTAAGGGAAAATAGACAATGTCCTAGGAAGACGACTTAAGGCTAGCTCTTTATAGTCAGACTGATTCTGCTTGAATTAAAGTCATACCTTGTTTCAAACACCTCCACCTCAAACTACCTGCTTGCGGATTCAGCTCAAAGAGAGAGCAGAACGACTTTCTTTTTGAAAGGATTATGCCACAGCCTGAAGCTTCCTAGACCGATATTAAAATCTGCAGTCATTTAGAAGACGACTTCTCACATCTGTGCTGCCTCCCTGCTCCACTTGAAGCCCTGAATCTCCCTCCTCACCCTAAGGAGATTGCAACTGTCATAAACGAAATCATTTTAGGTCTCTTCCCTAGAATTAAATTCAGTTTCATTTGCTGTTTGGATTTTACAATTTTTAAGCAGAAAGAACAGTGCATATAAGACAGGTTAGTCCCTGCCTTCTATTATCGCCTTCTGCTACTGTAGAGGTCTGAACCATTGCTTTTCTTTGCCTCAATTTCCCTTTCTAGCAAATGACAATAATCCTATTTATGTCGATTTAAAAGGGATATTGATGTATATTTTAAAACTGTTGATTGACTCTCAGTTCCTGCAGTTTATGAGTTTCTCGCAAAGAAATTGGGATCAATTTTCATTTCCTTCTGCTCCATTGCATCCAAGCATCACTAGAAGTCTATATAACATCCCATAATTTGAAAAGTGCTGATTTGATAGGCACCTCAATTGACCAGACATCAGGCCTGGGGTCTAATTTCTATTCAACCTGTGGCTAAATTAGCTCTACTTCATCTCTCCTTCTTCTGTCTAGCTTTTCCAATTCATTCACCAATATTTGTCAATCAACTTTAATTATGTCAGATGCCAGGCAAGTGCTAGAGAACAACAGTGCACCTGCTCATGTCCTTGCCTTCAAAGATCTTGCATTTAAAAGGGAAAACAGGCAGAGAAACTTCCCATGTGTACAACCTCAATCTGCTCCCGGTTCACAGAGCAACCCTGACTTGAAAGAACTAATTCTTAAGCAGATATTGATCTTTCTCCGCAGGCCCACTACTAGTCCCAATCCAGACTATTTCAGAGCTTGTCACAGCCCCTACCTGTCAGGCTCAGAATGCAGAACTAAGTGATTTCCCAAGACTCCCCCTCTAGTAGGCAGCAACTCGTGACCCCCAATGACAGCTGCTGATGAGAGATCACTGATCCTCTCTGTGATGTCTTCATTCTTCATCTGGGAACTTTTATTGCAGAGTTTTGGCAAACAAGTGGGCCACTATGTGGCCCAGTTCTCATGACTACAAGCTTTTGTGAAGCTTTTCTCCAAAGTCCTTATTCTGATCATTTGCCTTGTATTAAAGACCCAACTACAGAGGAGACCCAGCATTGCTTACTCAGAGACTCCAGCCCCAATGCTAAATCTGTACCCCTGAACTACACTCAACAGGGAAAGCAGTGTGCCACCTGGAAAAGGATATCTTAGTTCTCTGAGGTCTCCTGAGATTTTGCCAAATGACTGTGCCCACCAATAACACTTCTATCACATCCATTCCTTCCTTTTTGCTGTAGTCTGTACTTTTGCTGTACTTCTGATCCTTATAGCCACTCTCCTACAACTCATTGCCACGTTGTTTTCCTGAAACACTATCCTAGGAATGGCAGCTAACATTTAAATTAGACTTACAGATGCCAGAAACTTCCATAATCTGAGTGGTGTATGTGTGTGCATGTACACACATGTACACACATGCTTTTTGATCTTCACAGCAAGCTTATGAATGACTCGTTTTTATGCCCATTTCATAAATTAAGAAACAAACACAGAGATGTTAAGTAACTTTCCTAAGTTTATAGGGCTAGGAGTAGCCAGAAACTGAATAATCTGGTTCCAGATTCTACAGTCATCACCTCCAAGCCAAAGTCCAAATTGCCTTCCTGCAGGAAGATGAATTGTAGCATTCCATCACTTAGACAAATTGTTTAAGAAAGTCCTCATAAACTCATATACTGTTTAGGGCACACAACTATAGATTGTTATTTGATGTTTTACTCTCTTCTCTTCAAAATTATTTTTATAACGTTTTCCATACTCCAAAAAAATGCTATTGTTCAAGAAGACTTCAATATAATTTATGATAACAAAGACAAATAATTTTAAAGGTCATCATGGTGGTATTTTTTCTTAATGGAGCAAGGCAAAGAGACTTCTTAGCAAACTGTCCCTCCTCCCTAAAAACCACAGCCTCTGAGCCCCTAGTTCCACACAATAAAATGGAGATGAGAGCGAAATGTTTGCAAATTTGTTTTGAGACTAGAGAGGCAACGTATCTAAAAATACTGTATAAACTGTAAAGCTTCATGTTAGCATAAGTTCTCATTAAAGACAAAATGACAAAATTAAGAAGATGGAAAATTATTTCTTACTGATAAGAAAAAGTCAATGACAAGGTTTTATTCTGGCAGACACAAGACCTGGGCCTTTGTTCTAGCACCTATGAAGATAGGAAGAAAAAGAAGATGCAAAGAGGAGAAAATAAATTACTTCTGAGAAATATTTAAGAAGCCAGCTGTGGTAAGAATGCTCCATGGGAATGACCCTGAGCAGTCCGTGGAATACTGGAGTAAGGTTCTCTCTTTTACCATCATTGGTGGTTTCCTTTTTTGGATTTCCTTTTGAACTACCAGCATTAAAGACAGTGGAAACAAAAGACACTACCAGCTAAAGAAAGTTATAGAAACTGTAAGTTCTAAAATCAAAGAACTTCAAACAAAGTAGAAGGACGAAGAGACGTGTTAGCAAAGACAGTTGAAGATAACTTTCTTGGAAAAAAATTAACGTTAAGAGTGGAAAACAGGGCCTCTCTGGTGGCACATTGGGTTGAGCACCACACTGTGAAGCATCCACAGCAGAGCAGGGCAAGCCCACATGGCCCAGCAGACCAATCCTGCCTCGCCCCGCTGCTCCCCTCTGCATTGTATTTCAGTCAGTCTGCCTGTTCTGCTGCCTACTCTGTCTCTGGTGAATCCTCTCACCTCCCGTGACTCTGGCCTGTACTCCAGCTCTTGTGTGCATAAATAAATAAATCTTTAAAAAAAAAGGGGGGGGGGACAAAGTAGGATTGAAAATTGCTATTTAGGAATCTGTATTTTTAGACATTACTTTAAGTCATGGGTATGTTTCTTTAGGAAGTTGACATCCAATCCATAGTTCCAATGACAGGACACATTCCCAATAAGATTTCATCCCTCGGGATCTGGGTATATGTCACCACTTCTGTATATTAGCAATTAACAACACCTACTATGAAGGAGAATCATAACATAAATAAATAAAAGAGGCAAAATCAAGCTAATATCCAGACTTTGCCATCAACTGCTTGTATTACTTCACCTCTCTAAGTCTTACTTTTACTATATGAAAAGTTAGGGTATTAAATTAAGCTCCCTTTAATTTCCAAAATTCTGTAACTCTATTGTTCTCATTAGAACCAAATACTTAGGAAAAAACTGAAAGTGCCTGGAATACTGGTATTTTCAATCTAAACCTATGAAATACAGGAATAAGAGTTGGAAGGATTCACTTATGAACAAGGCCTTGAATACAAGATAGATTTTCACCTTTCCCAATTGTCCAGCATATAAATGAAATCATCATTTCCTAGGGAAATAGCTAGAAGAGGACACTTGAATAAAGATCTCATGTACCATTACTATATACAACTCATACAGACCAATTGAGAGTTGGTTCTTTGTAGGCAAATGCAGAATTAGTAAAAATTCATTATCTTCAGAAGGTATTTACAACTTGCTAAAATATCATGCACACAAAATATCATGCACACTAAAACATGAGCATTAGCTTAACTTTGGCTTTATGAGCATTTACAATGTAGACTTTTCTAAAGGACAATATGAGATTAATGAGGTATTTGGGGGCCTTGATGACAAATTCAGAATGGATATAAGACTTCCAATCAATTATACGTTAACTGGCTGTAGTAAGTTGAAAAACCCCAGAAAACTAACATATACCATTCTCGGAGTGCTAAATAATAGGGATTAAAAGTAGGATTCAGAAAAAAAGAGAAACTGTTACTATCATTTCAAAATCAGGCAAAATGTATATAATCCCTGCACAGTGGGGTTTTCTCCTGAATTAGATGAGCAAGAAAGCTTTTGAGAGGTACATGACTAACATATAGCAAGAAGCAATATATTTGTTTTCCTCACTCCCCAGAATAAAGCCTCCCACTCTCCACCCCACAAAAACACTATCTGTGGTACCATTCATTGCTTCCGTGGCCTTCCCTCTGAACTGAGTGAGCACACAATTGAATTAGATCTTGCCATTAGAGAAATTGGTCCCTAGAGAGCAGCTCTGAAATCACCCAAGCAGAAAAGTGAGAAAGCATGTTTTATGGTTTGCTGAACGATTCTGAGGCTACGGATAAACCAAGAGCCGAGCCTGCAGAGCACTGAGCTCTTTCTATGCATTCTACATTAGATCAAGGGGTGATAAATGCTCAGATAAACATTTTTATTTTATGCCTCAGCAATTTATCCTCTCTTCCTCTTATCAGACTCTGTTGACCCAACTTACTCGGTGAAAACACACATTCAGCGAATAATTGTTTACTTTTGCTCACTCAGGCAGGCATATGTGAAGATTCCACCCATTTGTTATCCTGGTTACCTTCTCTCCCTCTCTCATTCATCTTGATTTTCTCTCCCTTGCTATTGATTTTAGAAAAGAGATCTTTTTTTAATTTGTTCTTCATAAATGGTATTGACATAACTGTGTTTTGCCATTTTGCCTTACATATTGCACTGTAAACATGCTGTCTGAGATATTTCATTTTCTCCCATGGGAAAAAAACCGGCATGGGTGCTACAAGAGCTAGTCGGGGTAAAGAAAAAATGTTCTGCCCTCGACAGTCTTTCCAAACATTGTGAACATTTGTATAAAAACATTTCTAGCCTTTTTGCTTTCCCTTCTCCATTTGTAAGCAACAAAGTTGGGAGTGGATCTATAGGACAAATGAGCAATTAAGGATGTAATAGGATACATTTTGTAACCACTGGGGAAAAAAAGCTATATATAAAAATCAGAATAACATTGCCATTAGATTTGTTAATACTTATACCACAGATGTATTTCTCCATGATGTTCACAAAAAACAAACAAAAAACAATAAAAGTGATATTTGGGAATATATGCTTATCATTGTAGAGAGAGATTTTTCCTTAATATCAAACATTGTGAGTTGCCACACTACTACTTAGGAGAAATTGTTTAATATCTGGTTGTAAAGCCAGTCTAATAAAAAAATTAAATTAATTCAAAGTGTATTGGGTGGGAATCCCCAACATTTTTTTATGAAATTAATAGTTCTCTATCTCTATTCAAAGAATTCCAACAAATATCTTGCCTCTGGTTTTTAATGTTAACATTTTTTATTAAGATAAAACTTAGTCTAGAATACATTTTCTTGGAAAAAAAAATAAAATCATGCCTTCACTGTAATCTGTACATTTTGTTTTATTTTTGTTTCCTATTTTCTGACAAAAGTAAAATGAGAACAATATCTCATCACTGGTGAACTTCATCTCTGCCAACTCAAACTTTTTCTGTCCTCAGAAGTGAAGAGAGAATGCAAACACTGACCTTTAGAAAATAGTTTCTTTTTTTGCTTTTGGATTCTGCAAAGATCTAGTCTAACAGGGCATACTGCATAAAGAAACTTGAGGTACTTAAGGATAAACTAGAGTGCCCAATAGTCATGGCAGAGGCAACCATATGCAACCCTACCAAGAAGCCTAGACAAAAATTTTGCCCTGAAATGAGGGAAAAAAACATGTTTTTAAAAATACAGGTATAGATGTCTTTTCAACCTCATTTAAAATGTATCTTTCAAAGCTTTCCAAAGTTTTGAACTTCAATCTGTGAATATACTTATCATTTATTTATCATCCATAATCAACCAACTGAAAACAGAACCCTTTCTCAAAGCATCAGATGCATAGCTTAGAGGTGGTAAAAACTGTGGAGAAATATTTCTTGAGACAGTTGTAGTTGCAAATCAAGAAATAGTTCAGTTCCTCAAACTGGTTTATACCATTGGATATATATCTTTTTTATTATTGTAGCTATAAAGCAAGTTTGTGTTTTCTTTTAGTTCACAAAGAATTCCACATTTTTGGAAGCTTTTTTTTAATTTGGAATTATATTACTTTCATTAACTAATACCACCATTATTGAATAGTCACCAGCACTTGATATTTAATCAGCATTACTGAATTTTGTTTTGAGGATGCTGAGACTATGAGTATTTCAAAACCCTATAATTATTCTTCCTCCAAGTTATCCTAATATCTTACTATTCAGTTATTAATTTTAGAAAAAAAATCACATAAAACAGATTTGGTTTAAATAAAATCTACAGATAGTAAAGGACTTTTAGAGTGTACCATTCACTTCTGCTAAGTCATGAGTATGACTCCAAGTCACTCTCTCTCAGTGAGATGAATTCTTAAGTTGGGGTCCTAACCCCCAGTACTTCAGAATATGACTGATTTGGATAAGCCTTTAAAGAGGTAATAAAGGTGATGTATAATTTTGGGGATAGACCCTAATCCAATATTACTGGTATCCATACAAGGAGATATTAGAACATACACATTCACAGAAGGTAGATCAAATGAAGACAGAAGTAAAAGTAGCCCCATCTATAAGCATCAGAAGAAAGCAACCCTGGTGACACCTCCAGAATTGTGGAGAAATAAACTTCTGCTGTTTAAGCCACCCAATTTGTGGCAATTTATCATGGCAACCCTAGAAAGCTAAAACATACCCCTTCTTCAATGTCCTCAAATAGTTACTCAACTTTTCAAACAGAGATTAGCTTTGCACCCTAAGAAAAGTCTTCTTGCTAATTTGTGACTGTGTGCAGTTACAGTCACAAGCCTGCTGACAGACATCCTGGGACTATCTGGTGATGCTGATGGTAGTGTAGGCTTTTCCATCAGGAACGTAGGGGCATGTCTATTCCATTCACATCTACCTATCATTTAACAACACTTCATAATGCAAGCCCTTATCTTCTCCATTATCTTCGCTAGCTGAAGGAGCAGTTCATTATCCTTCATCTCTGCATTTCCAGATTTTAAAAAAAGAAAACACCAGGCAGATAAGAAAAATGAAAGTTGTGGTTGTTAAGTATAGGTTTTTCTCCCTTATTTTTAAATCTGTCCTGCTTTCCTTACTGGGGAATCAGGAGTGCTGTATCTCAAAGATCTTTTTTAGTGTTAATTTGTAGCCTCTTGAATCTTCACTGAGTTCACGCATTTTCTTATACATAGGGTAGAAACTATTCTGGATCTGTTTGCTAGTCTTTAATTCTACACATGAAATGCACAAGTGGATATTTATCTAAAACTAAGCACCGTTTATTGTGGTAAGTCATGTTTGATTTCATTCCTTCTTTGGAGTTTCTCTTCATATAACCACAGTTTGCTGGCATCTTTGCTTCCTTTTCATCCTGGCCCAAATTTCACTTTCTTGGGCATTAATGGTCCTTTTCATAATTGTTTTTAAATAAAATTTTCCACAAAAGACCAAATTAAAACGAGCTAAGCAGTTAGGTGCCACACTAGGGAAAGACCCCCAGTGAGATGGCATAGGGCCATGTCTACTTAAGGAAGACTGAGATAACTAGGCCTGGAACCTATCACTCCTGGACGTAAAAGTGGCTGTTCACACAAGAAGTGGTACCTAAGGCCACATTTACAGAAGAGGCCAATTACTGTAAAGCATGTTTAGTTTCCCCAAACACCTAGAAATTTGAATGTGAACCAATTTAAAGCTATTAGCATATCATAGTCTCTTTAGTGTTTCAAACAGTGATAATATCCCAGTTGGAGTGGGAATTTGACTGAGGAATTATCTCTTCCTCAATTAGCATATGTGTGTGAATATTCTGATCAAGCAAAGCATTTTAAATCTGCCCATAAATTTCTTTCACCCTTGGCTCACTCTAGCTGTGGTAAGTTGGTATAATGTTTTGTTACTTTTATGAACCTCCTAAAAAGTGTAAACTTAAGAAAAAGGCTTGATTTACTCATTAATTTTCCTGGTAGAAGAATACTAACCTAAACATAGAGTTACAAGTGTCCATCTTATAAAGCAGTGATTAGGAATTGGGAGTAGCTTGATTCTAGATGGCTCCTAATTCCCAGCCTCTGCTTTCACCATTTCTAATCTGTTCTAAATGCCAGCATGGCCAGGAGCATAGTATACCATTTTTTTTTGTTACAATAGGGCAAAATTTCCAGAATCAGATAATCCAATCACCAAATGTAGAACATTCCAGAAATAATTTTAACCAGTGAGGGAATAAAAATCCTCACAAATCTGAGGAAGAACTCAAACAAAGGCACACAAATGTAACACCTCTCTTTCCATAGTATGTATGCACTACTGGTGTACAAGATATTTAAGTGATATGCAGAGGAACTCTTCTATTATAACACACAAATAATTATTTAAATAAAATATTAGCTAGTTATATTTTCATTATAAAAGTTATAATTGGCATAAGAAACCCTTGATTTCACAGATTATTTCTTCTATGCTTATTTATACAATATATAGTGAGGTTTTAAAATCAAATTTAAAAATATTAGATAAAGTTATGGTACAAGTGATAAGTAGACAGACAAAATATTGGAAAAATAATGAATGATGAAATTTGGGAACGGCAGCACAAGAATTTCTTTCTCTGGGTTTAGGGAATTCTTGTTCCTAGTTCTGAACAGGATAAACAAAAATAGATTCTATCTAGGCATATAGTGATGAATTTGGAGTACAATAAAGACAAAGACAATGTTTTTTAAATAAATAATTTAGAAAGCAAAGGAAGCCTATAGGATTTTTCTAATAACAACAATAGAAGTCAGAAAAAGAAAGCAATACAAAGTGCTTTAAAAAAAAAAAAGTGTAAACTTACTGTTATAGTCCCAGCTAAATTATTATTGAAGAGTAAGGACAAAATAGAGACATTTTTAGACAACAAAACTGAGCATAATTACCATTAACAGATCCCTATAAAAAGACCTTTTAAAATATGCACTTCAGGAAAGTGAAATTCAACATAGAATGAAAAAGTGAAAAGGAAGAAGAAATAGGCAAGGTGAGCAAAGAATTAAAAGCATGGCGGTAAATCTAATCATAAGCTTTTTAAAGTAATAATAATGACTGATTTTTTGAAACTAACACATGAGACAACATGCAAGTTATTACAGAGGTGATGAGAGTTACTGAAACCTAAGGTCTTTATACAATTTGGGAGAAAAGCAGTATGTTGACTATAGTTAGCACTATTAAGTCAAAAACATGTTAAAAATGAGTAACCATTAAGGAACTAAAAAGGCATTAATAGCTTCCACCCAGGAAGGAGGCAATTAATATATAGGTGAGAAGGAACAAAGAAAACACCATCATCCTATATAGAATAGAGGAGATAAAGAAAGGTTAAAAGAAATAAAAGAAACCATCAACAGAACCAAAGCAGAATCCAAACAAAACTTTGACATTATGGAACAACTACATTGAAAAGCAGATTGCTGAATTCAAAATGCAAATGCTTCTCTGTTCACACACAGCACTCCCTGTTGCTGTCATTATTATCACAACCACTTTTTGTCATAGAGACTGCCAGATTTAAGCTGCCAGGGTCTAATTAGGAAGCCCCCTCTATCCACAACTGCAGTTAGAAGGCTCACCCACCACAGGTCCTTATTATCCCAGTTGGTGCTCAGTTTCAGAAAGCATTGGTTTGGAAGAACATAACAAAAACCATCCCCCCAAAAGGAGGTCACATTCATAAGTACATATGGATATACTCCAAAATCCTAGAGCTCATTATGCCCTTTTTTATCTTGATCCTAAGTATGTACTGTACAGACCCCTGAAGTCAGATCCTCTTCCCACGCTAATTTAGCTAAGGATTCAGTTACATCCATCTGCAGAAGGAATTTAATTTTTCAGAATGGAAAGTAATAGAGCTCACCCAAAACTAAAATTGCAAGGTTGGAACCACCCTGCTTCTTAGCATCAGTAGGCAAGTAAAAAGAAGATTTATGTCCCCAAACCTAAAATATTCTGAAGCAATTATTTACTTAATATTTTGCTAAATTACCTAGGATTGCAGTTTTGATTAGGAAAGCAAAAGAGAAGTCTGCAGGTGGCCTGTAAAGCTAATTTTGAAGATAGCTCTGCTAAGCTCATGCAGTGGTCTTGGAGAATATTAACATAGTGTTAGAATCCACAGTGCCCTCAGGGTGTTCACCTGCCACAGAATTTAATTTATTTTATATCTCATCTAATAGACTGAGCCTCATCCATTAGGTAAATATAATGTAGAAATATTGTCTTGTTTCTTTAAAAAAGGAAAGCAAAGACAGGAGATTTATTCTTGAAGAATCTTTTGCTACTCTAATTGGGTTCAAATTCAGGTTGTGTTGTGACCTATCCCTCATTAAAGTTCAGTATATAGAATACACCCCACATGCTGTAGGATCATATATGCTGCTTTAGCATAAGCAATTAAACAAAAAAAAATAAAAAATCAAGTAGACAATCTCTGTGATGATAAATTTATCAGTTGAACTTCAGATGTCATCATATAGTTGCCTGACATTCTTAGACTGAAAATATTTCTAAGTATTCCATTTAGGTGTTTTGAGTTATTCACCAAGCTTGGTAGGGCAAAAAGACCCAGAGCTGGGTAATTCTGAGAAATGTTTCATCTTAGTGGTGACAGAGAAAGAGGCTTGAAGCAGGAGGCAACCTTTAAAAATAAAAATAAGAAGTAAGTGAATCAAATATGACATTACAATAGAGAGGAAATTGAATTCATCTGTACACGATAAGGGTGGCTTCATTATTCACAGGTGCCCTGGCTGTGCCGTGACACCAGAGACTGATGAGGCCATCTCTGGAAGATAAATTCAATACACAAGGTATTGTTCTAATATAGTCTCAAAACATAAAAAGTATACTTAACAGCAATGGGATAATATTTTTAGCTTAAGACCTTCATAAAGAAGGAACATAATTTGCAACAAGGCAAATCAACCTGGAAAAAGTTTCAAGAAGACTCAACTTCCAAAATCATTTGGCAAAATCAGAACAGATTTTCAGTAGCACTGAAAACCAAAGACATTAAAACACTTTTAGAAGTCACCTTGTTAGAAGTGAATTCTTCACTATTGACAAAACAGCTGAGAATGTGTTAGCACTAATCCTTTAGATAAAAAAGCTTCCAAATATTTAGGGAAAACATCCCCCAAAATTTCAATAAAGTTAACAGACTCTTTTAGTTCATATAATCTTTTTCTACTGAACTTTTCTTAAGCTTCTTCCTAAATTCTCTCTTGCCAACTAAAATTATTTCTACTCATTTCATCCTTTGATACCTCCCAAATTATAAATCCATTTGAGTAGATAGCAAATACTCAAGTACTTCCAATTTCTAACAAAACTTCCTGGAGCTTTTCTCTGATTACTTGATCACCTGATCAACAGACCTTCCCATTTATAAAAAACATGATGCATGTCACATTATGGATTTCAGTTCAGGGTTATGGGCATTTCACTAACATAGAGTTACCTTAAACCTGCTTTCCATTTGTACAGCATAGAAGTAACTAAAACAAAGGTGAGGTACTGCCAAGGAAAAAAATATATAACCAACATAAATGGCATGAGACACCACAACCACCAATGGAACATTTTTGAAGGAAGCTTTGGCTATGGAGGAAGTCACTTATTCTTTTGATTGTGAATTATAGAAAATATACAGAACAGTCTCTTTGCCTCTAAATGTTAATGTTTTCTCTTTGCTAAATTACAGAGGGAATTGTTGCAGATGAACTATCAGAGTCTTTTCGTTAACCACCCTAAATGTAGGACTGGAGGGGCAGGTTTAGTGGAGGAAGATGAATAGTGGTATGTCTTAATTTTCTATCTTAAATTGCTCATCTATGAAGTCCTCATAAGTAAAATCAATAGGTAGTGTGTTTTAGTGATACTGGTCAGAATTCAACACTTTTAAGCCCAAATTTCTGTAAGAGGTGACCGTCCTTGTGCAAGTAGTGTTCGTTGTTACATGCTAGATTGAAATAAAGACTTAGGTGAAGTTGAATAAATTTAAGTCTCAGGCTCAATACCAAAATGTCAAAAAGACCCTTCTTCCCTATAAATAATTAGATCTCCAACAAGTTGGTGTTTCCACCTTTCTTGCATCTTCTTTTCTTCCATTTACCTTATCACACAAAGCTATTAAGCTGACACATTTACTGAACTCTTTGTGTGGACACACACGCTACACAATATGCAACAAGTAATGTAGTATAATTTGAACACAAAAATGCATGAACTCATCCTGACATGTGTTATTTAATTTCAAAGATGAGGGCTTTACAGTTTAGAGAATTATTACAACTTTCTCAAGTTTGTACTGCAAGCAGTTATGATTTTTGATTCCAATAAGTGCATTATTTCCTCCATTTTTTTAAGGATGTTCTGATGCAGTTAGGTTGGATGGACAAACCCTATGCACTCACTGGATTTTCTTTTCCTGAAGAATAAAGTCTCACTCCAAACTGGAGCTACAAATATGATGCGCCGAGAGAAGCTTAAGTCTCCCGGAGAGTGGATCCTTCCAGGAAAATCTCTAGAAGTTCTTTGGAGAAACTATAGAAACACAAAATTACCAGGAACTTGGAATATCAAATGCTGAAGGAATACCAAATGGCAAAAGTACAGAAGTAAAGTTTAATTAACAATGTCATAGTCATTGCAAATGGCCACTTGAGATCTTAAAAAAGAAGCTCTACAAGCACAGGGCCTGAAGAATATATAACTTTAAGATTGAAACTTAGATCTTACGAACCTAAATTATATATTCTCTTCTCCTTTATTTCATAGAAAAGGTATGCACATGAAATGACAAAATATTTTGAAGAAAAATTAAATGAAATAGTTTCCATGACCCCTTTCCATCCCCATGGATTTTAGTCTCATAGAAAAAGTATAATGTATGAATTTGAGGGAAGAGGAAAATAAATTACACTTTTAGTATAACTGATTGTTTCCTGATGTGTTATCCACCTAACACTCCTTGTTTGGGATGCATCTGCTATAGTGTATACAAACTGATCGAAAATATGAATATGATCATGTATCTGCATCTTCTCTAGTATACATGTGCACACACACACACTCACACACACACACTTAAAATGCTTTTGGTGATTTCCTGCTGGATGCATATCAGGAGCTACATTCTTCAGCATGGATTGCCTTTGTCATACTAGTTTTCAAAAAAACCAGAGCAATTGTAGCCCCTATGCCTTTCTAATATTGGGTGCTTTCCCTAGGATACTTGCACACCCCTTCCTTCTGTCTGTTAATTGCTACCTATGTCTCTAGGCTCATATTCCCTAGAAGCCTTTCTTGACCCCATTTCCCAGTTTATTTCTTCTACTCAAATAATGTGACTATGTTTTTAGAAAAATGTTATTTCTGGCACCAGGAAGGAAAGGAATTGTATTTCCTTGGAAAAAAAAATATCCTGAAAATGTCTAGGGTAGAAGGTAAGATCACAGATGGTGAGCAAAGGAGAACTGCTAGGCAAGAGACAATGAAAAAATAATGTCTTGTTCTGCAGAAGTGTAGAGAGGTGAGAGTCAGAGAGAAGAAGACAAAGGGTAAGGAACAGATTAAAGGGTAAGAGCAGATTAAGTCATACTCAATGAGATCTCTAGATGGATAATCTGGAATTGTTGGTACATTATATAACAATGAAAAGAAATCTTAGGAGGATGGGATTACACTGTGAAACAACACAGAAATGAATCTTTGTATTCTTGAGGAAGCAGATGTAGGTACAGAAGCCAGTCAATAGTGTAAGCCCTGTGAGTTTTCAAATTTTTAAAAAGCTCACATATACTTAGGTCATAAAAGTGGAGATATGAGACTACCTGTATCTATAAAAGCCAAGAAGAACTAAGCTGGCTTCTAAGTTATCCTTCATTTATGTCTGTCTCTATAATAATTAATTATGTATATGCCTGCCTTCCACACTAAAAAAATGATCACTCATAGGACAGGGCTCTGGGCTTATTCACCTCTGGTTTCCTTTATACAGGAAATACAGCAAAATAGTTATAAGCAAAAACTCAACAAATGTTTGTTGAACTGAATTGAAATTAATTATTGATAAGAACATCTTCAAACCATTCAGAAACTTCAGAACGATATCTTTCAGGTGCAATTTTCAAAAGTCAAACAAAGTATGAATGGGGACTTGGGAAGAAAAGGAAAAAGATGATATGAGTATGGGAGGGAGAGGTAGGAAAAGTAAGCAATCAGCACTGAAATGTTGGGTCAATGATTGTTTGGGAGGCAAGAGGCTGTCCTGTGTATTGAACAATGTTTAATGGCTTCCCTGGCCTCCACTCACTATATACAACATCAGCTGCCAACTATGAAAACAAAATGTGTATTCAAACATTGTCAAATGCCTCGGAGAGTAACATGATCTCTGCTGGCTCACTGTTTTGTCCCATTTTTTTTTTTACAGCCATTCATAATTATCAATTTATCATTAATGTACTATACATTCCTTTCAAAACTCAAGTTCCAGACAATGGTATTAGCCTGACCCAAGCCCTACGGCTCTCCCAGTTCTGCTGCCCTCTCCTGGGTTCCAGAATAATTGCACTATGTGTATCCTAGCTGGGGGTCTATTTTTGTGAAATCGTTGAAGTCCATTAAGCTTAGTTTTAGGATATAGGGCACCATTCCTTTTTGCATTGTGGTTTCTCAATATCTACAAACTACCATTGAAGGGAAGGGGGACAATGGTATCAAGGAAAATTATGACAGTGTTTTTGGACTATTGCCAAAAGCAATCCATTGCAAATAAATGTGCACAATAGTAACACTCTACAATGTAACAAACTAGATCATTTACCTAAGACTTTAGAAAAATAGAGGGATCAAGACTATCACTGTTACTACATCAATCATTTTGGAATGGATGATAATGTGGAATGGAAAGAAGATGGAGGAAGGCTAGAAAAGCAAGAGGTCGAAGTCCCCATCCATTCAGAAATTGAGGCAAGATGGCTTAAAAAAAAAAAAAACTGCCCCAGACAAGCCAAGGAATAACTCAAGCATAGCTTATGTTATATATGAATTACAAGTACTCAGGATTCCTCAGAAACTTCTAATTCTAATTAGAATTGAGAGAATTGACTCTGAAAATGAGTTATGGTAATCAGTTTCTTACAAGACTTGAGTCCCAGGAAATCAAGGGTTTTAAACTATTAATTGACTCATTTTGTAAGAAAGATATATATTTAAATCAAGTTGGATTTCTCTGTTGGCCCTATTTTTACACAAAGAGAAGAAAGAAAGAAGGAGTGGGCTATTGAGAATGCAACCCATGACTGAGACTAAGATGAATTTAGGATGTGTTTTACCATTAAAGCCCTAAAAAGAAATGTAGCTAATTTTTTTAATCAGATGCCCTTCCAGCATGAGAGCTTTTCTTCACTTATTTTTCCACTAGTAATAATTTTAAAATATATAAGTGGACTCGCTTTAATCTCAAATATGAGAACATTTTTCTCATATATATAAATATAAATTCATATATCTAATCATAATCTGTCAGTCATTTATTCAACAGATATTTGTTGAGAGCCTTCTCTGTGGTAGACACTGAGAATACTTTCTTCAAGTAAATCTATTCAGTCTTATAGTCTCATTCAAGGGACAGACATATTTGTTCAAATGCTCCCAAACTGCCATTAACTGGCCAGGCATAGTCACCTAACACAAGGCCAGCTAATCCTAAAGCAATCTGACTCAAGGAAGATAAGCATAAACCATGAGATTTTTCTCCTCAGGAATTTAAGAAGTGACTTTTGGGAGAATAAAGTTGTTGATAATGATGGCAAAAGTACATGATATAAGGGGGGATCAGAATAGCCAAAAGGACCTATGCAAGATGAAGTTCTGGGTAGATTGTTCTGTAAGTCAACAGAGGAATCCATCCAGGAGAGAAAAAAGGAAAGTACACATTGACCTAGTGGAGACAAGTGAAGTAGACCAGAAGGAACAAGGGTAGCAACTAAGAACTGACTCATTACCAACTGTTTCCAATCTCAGATCACCAAAATGTTGATAGTAATATATTTGAAAGAGTCCTTGTCCCCAGTCCCTGAATGACAACCATATGGTCAGGATGGCAATAACCCACTTGAAGGGTTGAAAATAATTAAACCAAAAAAATCTAGAAACTCTCACCCCATTTTTGAGTGAAAATTCAGTTTTGATACAATGATATGTCAGGTCAGTAACTTGATTATCTGCTTATATGCAAAATCAGGGCACCACCCCGTCCACTCCCCCCCACCCCAATGCCTTATGTTAGAGGTTTAGATTTGCTGAGGTAATTCTATTTGAATCTGTATATCCCTGTCAGACTCCGGTCTGACTGCTTAAATTCCCCCATGTTGCTTACCCTGGAGTTATGAACAGGAAATAAAGGCAAAACGGATGGCACCTAAGCTAGCAGGGAGACTAATGTAAGTAAAACACAGTATTGTACTGTGGAACTTGTAATTGGTTTTAATCATATTTAACATCTGTTTCTCTACTTTAGCATATAATTTAGATGAAGCAGCTTAGCAATCTCAGCAAGAATCCATATTTTACATTTATTGAAAGAGGAGCACTTTCCAAGTGATCAAATTGCTCTCCTAATTCACTCATAATAACGTAGTAATTTGGAAAGTCTTTTTTATTTTCCTCATGAAATGTTCTTAATCATGGTCCTAGCTACTAAAGACTTCCCATCTGCCATGCAGGCAATAGCAATGCAAGATTATTGACCTAGCAGAACTTAGAAGAATTTTCTCCTCAGATATGTGCCTCTTATTATTTGACCTCTAACTTAACCTTGCTGCTGAAACTGCTTTATAAAAAAGTCACCAACTACCTCCTACTTATCAGACTCAATGTACCATTCTCACATCTTTTACTCTCTAGATTCCAAGAAGGATGTAATCCATACACTAGAAATTCTCACTTGCCGCTGCCTAGTAAATTGATGAATTCCTGTGAAGTATAAGATGTTGTCTCCACTCCTACTCCTCAGACTAGTCAATCTCTATCTAATTCAGAAGAGCTCCATGACCTGTGGTTTTGTCCAGAACTATAGATATGTTCTATTTGTTCTGCACCGTGTTATTAAAAGTCTGACTTAATATTTTATATTACATATTCCTATTATGACATGGAGTTATGACCACTCTTAAAAACTCAGAAGATCTGGGAGCACTGGAACCACTCATTAAAAGTGAGTCCCAGTGGCCCCCTTAAGACAGACCACTTCACATTGAGTGGGTGAGTATGCTCTGTCTCCAGGCTCCCTTCCCTCTGTAAGTCACCTGTCTGATCCTCGCAGGTTCTTCCAACCACTGCTCTCAAAGCACTTGACTAAAACCCTTACAATGATAGTCGACATTTGCAGAAGTTCTAACTCCAGCTTTCTTTTTCCCTTTACCTTTTTATAAAGGTAAAGGTAAAGCTTTCCATAGCTTCAAAAATTACCCTATTTGAAATGATGCCTACTTGAGTATTCGAATCCTTCTCTCTCTTCTAGCTCCACTTGCAAATTGCTAAAAACCTACTACCCATTATCTCCATTCATAAACCTCACTAACTACTTAAACTCAATATACCACAAACATATCGCATGAGTTACTCTATCTTCCCAAATTCTTTGTTTCCATTATTTCTGGCTTCCTCTCAGTCGACCAGCTTGAAACCTCCAAATCATCTTGACACCTCCCTCTCTTGTCTCCTATAAAGCTGGTACTCAGTTGTGTAAGATGCACTTTTGCAAAGCCTCTTGAATGTCTCCTCTTCCACTGAAATAGTCCAAGTTTTTATCATCATAACTTCATTGACTCTACAGAGCCAGGTCCTGATCTAGCTGCCAAATTCTCATCCTATTTCCTAACTGGACTACTTTGAATGTTATTTGTGCCCTCCAATTCATTCTACATGCTGCTACCAAACTAAATTTTCCAAAGCACAGCTCTGACACAGTTGAATGCATTCCATTTTTTCTGGAACTGCTAACTAAATGAAAAACTTCCACAATATGGCCCAGTTTACGCTCCTATATCCATCTCTTCACTGCTCTGCAATGGAAACATCATGTTCCATACCAACTATTCACTGTTTCTTGCACACAACTCTTTGTTTTCCTCATACCAGTTCCTTTGCCAAAAACCATTTCTAACCATCTTTTCCCTCACTGCCCTTTAGGAACTTACTGAATTTTCACAATCTATGGCAAAACCACTTCTTCCGTGAAGACTAGCCTGTGTTATGTTTTCCCTAGTTTCCAGAGTTTCTCAATTATGCCATTAATTTACTCAAGATTCATTCAAGAATGAACTGAAAGTTCCTGGTTTAGTGTAATTCAATATTTGAGTTTCATATGCAACAAGGAGGGAGTTGTTTCATTAGCCAGATAGCCTGGACTCAGTGTGTCTAAAAGGCATTGTCTTCTTTTGATACCCAATCCCACTTAAGCTATGTGTAATAACAATATACCGTAAACATTATTGCTCTCATTTTAGAAAAAAAAAAAGTCAAAAGATTGTTGGTTGTAGTGATGTTTGAGAATCTAAGGATCAATAAAACTTTCTTAACAATGACGAACTAAATCTAAATCTGCCCTCTTAGGACATGAACTCCTTACCTCAAACATGTATAATTACTGTGCCTACATCTGATTCAGTATTCTAGATTGAATACTATTAAAGCAAATATTGCATCAACTATAACAACTATCATAATGCTAAGCACATAGCAAACATTCATAAAATGAAACAAAGGGGAGGAGATTCAACTTTTCATGTCCAGCTTTTCCTTAAAATTTTGCATAAAAAGAATAGTAGCAACACGAAAAGGAAAAGAATGTGATTAAAAGAATGCCTTGGTGTTGGGTGTGGTATGGTAACTTGAAGAGGTTTGAATCTATATCTCTAAATCACATACATTGCTAAAAATCAGTTTTACCTCAATTTTTTTTTTTTAATTGCAACTTTAGTAAAGAATCCCCTCATCAGATCCGCCTGCTCTGCTCCACACCCTGTCTCTAATGACTCCTCTCACGCCCCCCACCTCTGGTCTTTATCCCAGTATTATATGCATAAATAAATAAATCTTTTTAAAAAGAAGAAGAAGAATCAAGTGATGTTTTCATTACTAGTTCTCAAGGAAAACACTGCAGCACGAGAAAAATCAGTCTCACAGATCTCAGGACAAATGGGTTAAAATCTCCAGTGCTCAGAACGCTTCTTGACTCCATTGGATTAAGAAGTCACTGATGGAAAGCCTTCCCGGAACTACAGCTCTGTTATGAGACGTTTCCTTTTAGCAGTATCCTCTCAGCCTGAGACTCCCCATTCTTGCTTCCTTCTGTCAAGGCACAAATTTCTTATTTAAGCGGTTGGCATTTGAAAGGTCCCTTTGAATAATTGATGACTTTCTGGAAGTATGTAGAAAGCATTTTTGCCAAGAACAGGAGCCCCATTTGGGGAGCTGGTCAGATTAGATATTCAGTTTCAAGTCCAAATCCCTTTCAACCTGAAACCTTCTGTCAGCTTGGTAAAGGAAGCCTGGGTCTGGTCAGTACTTGGCAAGGAAATAGCCATATGTAATTAGGAAATATTTTTTAAGGCAACAAATATCACTCATTTCAATGAACAAAAGCAGCTTTGGGAATTATTGTCACTGACATTATTCTTTTGTAAAGCATAGTCACTGTGCATAATATTGCTACATAGCAAAGCTTATGCTTGTGTGTAAGAATTAAGGTCATGGTTCTGTTTTATGAGACTTTTTAACGATCATTTGCCTATTGCTGTGAAAGTCTAAAGAGATATAGTTAAAAGCACTTTTTAATCAATATGGGGGGAGTACAAAAAAAATCAAATAGTGTGACCTCTTTTCTCATACAGACATTTCTGGCAAATAATAGCAACAAAATATCCCCTCTCCAGTCCCCAACTTATCTTCATAATAGAGTTGGTCAGTAAAGGGACTTTTTCTTTGTCAAATATGAATTAAGTTACTGATTTTCAAAGCTTACCACCAGTTAATTCCTTAATAAAAACATCCAAGTCTGGGTTTACAATCTAGACCAGAATTTCTGAACTTTCCTGTATCTTAGCTCCTTCATTAGACTTGTAAGTTTTTTGGCATTTCTTGCTAGAAATGTTCTGAAATACATAACATTAAAATAAATAGGATTATAAAGGAAACTATATAATAGAGGTATCATTATTTTAAATTTACAATATAATGATCTATGTTCTTCTTTATTAATGCACTAAATAACAAAATCTAGTGAACTTGTCTAGTAACAACCATAATTCAAAGTAGAGATGAGTATGCATGGTATTCCAAGACATCTATCTTGTGCAGAGGTCACAAATGGTACTCATTACTATACCGTTGTTGCCTACATTCATAACAGATGGAACAGAGAATTTTAAGTTAAAGGTTAGTGAAATAATAAATGTAAGATTTTCCCCATTCAAATTCCTAACACTTTGGACTCAGAGAGAAAAGATGCATATACTTTTAATTAGTACTACTGGCTATTACATGTCCAATATTGTTAGAAACTTTATATTTATCTTGCATAAATACATGGCATGTGTCCATCCAATGGCCCTAACTTAGACATCGTAAGGTAAGGATAAGGGATAGGATGTGTTGCTTGTATATGCACACTGAAAGTCTGTTGGTTTTTTTCTGTTCATTAGATTAAGTGATGCACACAAATATATTTTATTGCACATCTTCACTGTTAAAGTTTTCATTAAATTCATAGATTCTTATATGATGTTAGATTTTTGATTTGTTTAGACAAGAGAGTATCTTTAGCATGCTGTGGCATTCAATAAAGAGCTTTTGACAATAAGCAAAGATTTAAACAATCATTTAGTAATCAGCAGGCTTCCTCAATCATACCATAGCTCTAAGCCCAGGTACAAATCAGTGGACTTAAAGTGAACAAAGCACCCCATTTACTGAAATAATCTCTTAAAACCATCCATGGGATGAGATTCTTACTAGACTCTAAAATAGAAGCTTTGTATAACAAAGGTATATATTTCAATCAATTATTTAAAAATATCTATTGAAAACCTGTTTTTTACTAAATACTGTAGAAACTTCAAAGAATATGAAACAGACTACTTCTTGCACTCAAGAAGTTGATAATATAGATGTAGAAAGCTAAAGATCTTGAAAATTAGAGAGAACATTTTAAATGTTGATGTCTTACCTATATTGTATTTCTGCACCCAGTTGTCACTCTTAAGGGGCCATATCTCACCACATTGATTGCAGGGAAATCAGATTTTATGCAAGAGAGGTTTTTCTAAAGAGAGGTTTTAATACTTGCAAAATTCAAGACTATTTTCCTCATAGGAATAAATTTAAATAGAGGCTTTCATTCTTAGAGTGAATTCTGCTATTCTCATTGTAGCCTAGGGGCACATTATTATGGTGATGTTTTTTATATAGCCACATCCCCATAATCTTATCAGTTTTCTCCATTATCCTTCATTGGATATATGACAACTTTAAAGAATTTGAAAGGAGGCTTGCTACACTAGCCCTTCTTAGTTTACTCAGAATTATCACTAATATTTCCCAGAGTTCTTTCTGCTAAATAATAGCACAGTAAAATAGTATTTTATCAAGCCCTAAATTATGTTGCAAAATTACTACTATAAAAAATAGAAAAGAGGGAAATTCACAGTCCTAACACTAACACCACAGCTTGACAAAAACTTGAATAATATTTCTATTAGCTCTTTATATTGTTTCATCATAATAAAGTGAGTGTAAGCTAGTACATTTCAACACATGAAAAAAGGCACAGTTTACACTGTTCTGATAAAGAATGAAGGCCATTTCTCTAAAGTGCAACTACTAAAAGTAACGATATTATATAAACAGTTTAAAATTTACTCAGTTCAACAGCTCTAAAGTTGCAAAATTCTGACAAGTGTTCTTTTAATTTAGAGAACTTTATGTCAAAATTTGCATATAAAATGAAATGGCATTAATATTTTATGTTATACTACTTCAGGTTTACATAATTCTTGCTCAAATACTATGTAACTAAGTTGCATTTACTATGTCCAAATCCTCACTGAAGTTACTTTAACACAATTGCTCCTGGCCAATTTCAAACTTTTCAGATCCTGTGGGGTTGTATTAGTAGCTTACATTTACGTTTCACAAAACAGTTTCTTCTTCTTATCTTATTTGGCATTCTATCTACTGTGTTCAATAGGTAGGTGAGTTAAAATATATTCTTATTTGAACAAACTGATTCCAGCAAGTACTAGAGCCAGAACACAAACCCAGAGTTCCTGATATTAAATCTTAAGCCCTTTCTCACCAAAAATGAAAAACATAAGGTGAGAAGGTAGATAATTAACAGAGTAACAACCAACCACTGCTGTGATTACTTGAAAGAGCACTCTGAGGTGTAAATGGTCAGAAAGGCTTTATGAAAAACAGACCCCAAAAAATGTACTCAAGACTATTTTTTGAGGTAATTGTGCTGAACTTTTGAAGGGCACAGGCTTGGCTTGGTGTCATAGCACATGAGAGAGACAGACAATTTAATAACTCAAGAGTTTTTCACAATAGACTATCTTTCACAATCTTTGATGAGAACACAAATTTTGGCCTAACAGCGGTAAACAGAGGCTACAGTCACTAGGTCAGAGGAAACAGGATATACTGCAGATCTCTAGAGTGAGAAGATCTGTGCATGGCATGATGCATGGAAGCACAGAATGAGTACTATTGTTGGAACCAGAGTCATCCAAAACTGATGCACATGCTGCCTCTACCATTTAAATACTCTGGGAGAAAGCATATTGTTGATCTGCTGGGAGTTTTGGTTTTCCACACCTGAAACATGGGTACTGTCTTGCTGATTTACAGGAAACAGGATGAACAAGTTAAAAAAAAAAAAAAAGCTGCAAAGGCTCTGAACTATTTTTGAAAAGGTGTATGTGAGGTGGAGGGAAATATCTCCAGAATGTAATGGATTGCTACTTAATAAAGGAGTCCAGTGTGATGACTCTCTACTTTAGGTATTTAATAAAAAACAAGTAAAAATAAAAGTCTTAGTTTACCTTATATACTGACTTTTTAAAAAATCTCCTATCTTTTTTTCACTTATGAAATTAATGTGCTTACTGTGGAAGTCATACAAATAGCCCAGAAGTGAGTAAAGTAGAAATGCAATTTCCTCTTTCTCCTCCTACCACCTCTGTTCATTGTCCCCAGTTTGGTGTATACCTTTCCAAAGCCAGATATATTCAACATGTGATGATGGCAAGGGGACAGAGCACAGGCTGTCCTTTGCCCCATCTGCAGGACATTCACTCTTCACTCTGCTCTTGGCCCTGGGCTGTGAAGCATGTCAGTGCCAATGCTGACTAGACTCATACTGAATGTCCTGTGTGTATTTCTGCTGTTTTACTCAGGTAGAAATGGGAGTCTCGACTATCTGAATGCCACTTTCCATTTCTGACATAGAAGATGAATGGTTTTCTGTCTTCAGTCTGATTAGTGGCCATTTTAGCCTGCCTGTGGGATGTGGCCCTTTTCCCTCACCAACACCAGCATGTCAGAACCAGAGGAGGCTCGGCCAGCTTGAAGGGCTGCTGCTTGTAAATCAGACCTGTGCGATTAGATGTGGACAGCAGGGTTTCCCAGAGAGAGCACAGGCTCACTCCGCCAGGGGTGCTCTCAACTCCTGATTTATAATCACTTCCTGAAAAACCAGGTGCAAAATCCAGGTTTGTAAATCAGTCCTTTTATTTAGGGTGTATTGGCATAATTTGAAAATCTGTTTCAGGACTTGTAAATCTACATTAAGATTTGTAAACTCATTTAAGGATATGGAAATTAAATTTTGGACTTACAAAACACTAAAAATGCTTTGGCTACAGCTACCATTAGAAAGAAGAGAGACTTATAAATCAAAAACAGGCTGCTAAGATTTGTTGGCAGGCTTCATAAATTAAACCCTGGGTTTATAACTTCGGGTGAATATAGATTTATTAATCCAACTGTGAAACATCCCCAAAAAAGTACAAGATTTTATTCTAATTTGAAATATTCTAGAGCAACAGCATTGACAGTCTATTGGTTAGTTAAATATTTCAAAGTATGGCAATAATAATCTATTCAAAATATAAGGATGTGACATATGGCATCTATAGGTCATTTCTGCATAACCTATGGGGTCAGTGATCTATGATTCTATCTGGCCTGTACTGAGAAACCTGTGGAAATTTGACGTAGCCTGGTGAGAAAATCACTACAATAATCTGAAACCCCAGGCCACTTTGGGTGTGAACTGGAGATATTTAACAAATGGTGACTCTCCCTAGTATAAACCAAGCCTCAACATTTTATCTATTAAATCTCAGTAGATTTTATATCTTCTGAATAAAAATATTGCCCAAATAGACTGATCACAGTCATGAAGATTGTTATTATATAGCAGTGATTCTCAACCAGGGCAATTTTGCACCCCAGGGGACATTGGGCAATATCAGGAGATACTTTAGACTATCACAACTGGGTACTTACCACAGACATGTGATGGGTAGAGGCCAGGAATGTTGCTAAACATCCCACAATGCGCTAACCAGCACTAAATAGCTGCTGACACACAGAACCCAGCCCAAGTATCAATAATGGTGAAGTTAAGAAACCATGTCATAGAGTATTTAGCACAATTTAGTACAAAATAACCACCTCAGCACCCTTCCATCTCTAGTTCCAGTGATTCTGTCATTCAGGACAACCCAGATTTTTTTTTAACTAGTTAATCTAAAAGGAGAACATGTTCAAAATTCATAATGTAGTAAATATGATAGATCACATTATGAATATGCTTAGCTCCCTCAAATGTGCTCTATGTTTGATCAACAGGTCTTCTGTAGAAACTGAAGTTCCAGCATTTGGTGAAATCATATTATTTGACCAGAGAAGCCCCTTCATTTTATTTGAAAACAAGTATGTGGGTTAGGAAGAAAATACAAGGCAAGAAGAATTCTTTCAGGCTTTGTTCAACAGTTTTATAAAGCAACCCCATGTAGTGAACTCCCTGGGAAGCTGAGACCCTTTTGATTATAGGGTGTTTGGAATAAAATAAAACAAATCTCATGTTCTTTTATTCTGACCTGAAAACGATTTCTAAATGATCACCTTGGGTGTTCTTTCCCTCTACTTATTGCTGTGTTCTTCCATTTGAATTACTGCTCAGCATCACCTCAGAAACCAGCTGAATACTGGCCGATTGTAAGAAGACAGTCTCATATTGAGATTATAGCAGCTCTCCTCAGATTTGCCCTATTTGTGGGCCTGCCCATTATAAGAACCCTAAAGATGGAGACAGAACTCGACATTCAAATGCTGAGTTTGAAGCACATGGTGAAGTATATTGTGTAAATGCAAATTAACAGAAATATGGTATTGTAAGAGCTCAGCCACTTGTGCAATTAGGAAGGAAATCAGGATCGTAGAGTGCAGCACCCAGCAGAGCACTCAATTCTGTACAGGGAGAAAAATCAGTTAAAGAAACTTAGTGTGGTGACTCAGGCCACTGGAGAGATAAATGTAAAATATCTGAGGTGTAGTCTGTATATAGGTAACTGTAGTCATAGGTAACTTTAATCATACTCACATCACCTGCTACCTTACACACACTTTTCCCCACTGATATATTAAAATGTGCATTATTCCCCCGACTTAGCATTTTGTCGCATTTAATGAACTGTCTATCACTCTAACTCAATAGCTTCCAAACTCATTTTTCTCACCAGAATGTCCTTAAGCATTTGAGGTACAGGAAGGACTACAAAAAGGGTCTTTCATCAGGTCATCTGGGCTCCTTGCAGGACCCTGATTATATGTACATATTGGAAAGGATCAGAAATATATTAAATTTCTTGGAATTCATTATTTTATGTGATACAATACTAAGCAAACATAAAACTTGATGACAAGCACTCCCCCAGTGACACTGTTTTATGTTATCTAACAAATGAATGTGTAAGAAAGTGATAGACAACATGCAACCTTAAGAAAAAAATTCAAAATAATTGATATTTATTATCAGAAAACCTATTTTTCTTGTTGTGATACATTTTTACCCAGTAAGTCCCCCTGCCATGGTCCAGAATGCCCTATGGGGGTCAGCTCGCCCTTAAAAGTATATAAACCCAATACCATAATGTTTTTAAACTCTCTAAAATCACACCTGTCAGAATTTTTATATACAGTTTTCATATACATATTTCACTCAGCAAAAACTTGTTCAGCCAACATTCAGAATGAAACTAGGTCTCCCCGGTCTCTGCGAGGTGATGGGATATAAAGATAAATAATCCACTCAGTGATAATGAGGTGTTCATTTCCTAATACAAGAGACATGCATGTAAGTAAATACTCATAACACAATATATCCCATATGCTGAAAGGAGGATGCTTCAAGATTTACACTGGAAGCATAGGAATGAAAAGAAATCGTCCAAATTGACAGTGGTTGATCTAACCTTGAAAGGTGAGTGGTTTCTAGGAGTTGGATCAGAGAAAAGATGAACACTATAATGAAGAAATGGGTGGTTTCTTAATGAAACCAACATTCTGAATATTAAAAAATGTGGCATGACTACAGCAATAGTTTTCAACCAGGTAGAGAAAGTGGTATCAGAATCATCTATGTCAAACTACATGCCCACCAAAAAGCACACCAGTGGAGTACAAGTTGCAGATAAGATACTCAAGAGTAAAAATACTGAGAAAGGCTATAAAAGTAGACTAGCATATGACAACTGGAAAATCCAAGGAATTAATTAATTTGTCTCAAGCTTTTAATAATATGCTTTCTTGCTGTATGGAGGTTCCTCAGTCTATAATAAATGGAGCTACCATATGACCTAGAAATCCCACTCCTAGGGACACAAAAACATTAATTCAAAAGAATACATTAACCCCTATGTTTATCACAGCACTATTTATAATAGGTAAAACTTGGAATTAACCCAAATGCCCAAAAATAAATGACCGGATCAACAAGATGTGATACATATACACAATGGAATACTAGTCAGCTATCAAAAAGATAAACTAATGCCATTTGCAGAAACATGGATGGAGCTTGAAGGAATTATGTTCAGTGAAATAAGTCAGAAAGAAAAAAAAATAACAGATGGTCTCCTTATAGGAGCAATATAGGGGGTCACGGGGAAAAAATAATAACATCAACAACAACAACAAAACAAAACAAAAAAAGAAAGACAACTACAAATCAGAGACATTCTGCAGGGAGGAGGGAGGGACTGTGATCAAGGCAGGGACAGGAAGAGCACAAAGGACTATAGTGATGGTGCACGGGTGAATTGGTGGTGGAAATTCTATGGGGACTGCACCTAGAAAAGAAAGTAAACATTGTAAGAAAAAAATTGATAAAATAATTTTTTTAAAAAAGAAGAGAAAAAATATATAGTAATATGCTTTCTTCCTTGTATCTTATTTTCTGCTAACTTAAACATAAAGAGAAATACCTTAAGTTTTGGGTTGGTTCAGTAAGTATTATGTACTTCACAATTATGTCTTATTTTCTTATGGCAGCTCATGAAATAGCATCAATAGAAGATGATAAGAAAGGAAATGGAAGATAAAGGAAGGGCCTACAGAGACCATAAAACATAATTAATCTCAAGATAATTCTATATTGACTTTATTGGGAAACACTTTTTGTTATCAAGATTTATTAACTTATGAATAGTGGAACACAAATAAATGATATCCAATTGGACTGGCTAAATTTAGCACCTGAGCAGAATTTAGAGAATGACCTAGGCATTTTTTAAACACATACAATATTTCCTCCTATATCTTCAAGGGAAAATCTTCATATAAACTTATTTCCAGTTTCTCTCAAAGGGAAAAACAATCTCAAATGATACCAAAATCTTTCTTATGAAGTCTTTTCTATTTTTGTGACATGGAAACCAGTAACCGAATTTATAAGGAAACAAGTCTACATAAGAAACTTAAGAAAGACTGAGAAATGTTTGGTCTCACATATTTCCAGGCAACAGCTCCTCAGATCTGAGACAAGTAAGTAGGCATTGGTGTCCTTAGGTACTCCATGACCAAGGCTAGAGGGCTTTCCTCAGTGAATGTCAGGTAGATCCTTCAAGTTTGCTCAACAGAGAGCTCAGTTTATGAGAGAGGGAAATTATAGACTGAAAAACGCTCTTTTTATAAAATGCTGGTCATAATGATCGGCGAAATGATAAATGAATAGGTTTTTGCTGGCAAACTACAATAATTAGGCCATTCCTCATTTCTTTATTGGAGGCAGACCTAGATGTTTAATCATCATTATGTGATCATTTACTTTTAGCAAAGCATTACTACTGGAAATATTATACATTTAGTTTGCCCCCCCCTAACTCAAAATGGTGATGCAGAGAAAAACAAAAAGCTTTAAATCATGTATGAAATTTGCAGAGAAATAGGACTTTAATTTTAAATTTTATTTTATTTTAGTACATTTGTCCTGATTTTTACAAAAGTTATATGTAATATAATAATGTGAAAATATTTAAGATATTAGAAAAATTGATATAAACACCCACCATTACACTCTCCGAAGAGAACCATCACTGTTAATATTTTAGTGAATTTCCTTTCAGGCTTTATCTTTAGGATTTTATTTTATAACATTCACAAAATAGCAGAGTTTAACCAGTCTCAAACACACAGAAGAACTGCAAAAATGGTAGCAAAATATGGTTATTTTAAAAAGTAGTATTAGAAAACTTAGAAAGCATTTACATAGTAATCCTGACCTGGAATGGCCACAATAAAGAATTAAGATTTTCTTCTTATCTTTGTACCTGAAATCAACTAGGGTAAATGAGTAAACATAAATTAAAACTTTGAAGGAATAAATATCTTCAAAGAGCCTGAATTTGTAATTTCCCCAAAGAACAGATTTATGATCTAAGCCCATTCTTTTCAACTTAATGCATCGACTCTTCCATAGGCTGGTAAAAGCCGTTCAGTAACCACATCTTCCGTCCTCCGTGATCAGACCTCCTGCAATAGGATCAATAAGACCTGCTTTCATAGAACTCTTTTTCTTATCCCATAACCTCAAAAATCATTTTGTGCCACAATGATCACTACAGGGAGGAAAATAAAGAGATGTTGAATCTATCAAACTTTTTCATAGCAAGGCTGGCTTATTTCAAACCATCACAGCATGGTGGTTAACAGCTCTGGAACAGCCAAAAGATGGAAGCAGAAGGAAAAAAAGAAACTGAAAGATCCTCTTCTTTCTTTAGAGGGACCTTCAAAGATAAAGGAGAATAAGATTCATATTACAGGCATTTACTATCCAATTTGGCAATGGGACTTTCACATTAGGCTTACTTCTCTAAAGCTATCACAGAGAGATTTTTGAAATAAGCTCTAATTCAATATTAAGCAGCACTATTAAGAAGTGGGATTAAAAAAAAAAGGGAAGATCCAGGTCCAGATTAGTTTACAAAACTAATAAATAAATTGATTTCAGGTAATATTACCCTGGGTCTTATCTATGGCCATATATATTATGCATCTCTCAGAGAGCCCTATATAGCATTCCCCAAACTATATTGTCAACTGTGTTACCTCATGGTAACAACCTGGAATGTTTTAAAAATGAGCCTCTGAGTAAAAATCTGTGCTCACTCTTCAATTTTAGGAATCCCATTAAAACCTTTCTTCCATGTCATCCAGAGACATACTACAACAATAAAAAATATATTTGCTTCCTCGAGAAAGGGAATACCTAAAATTCACATATGGGTTGTTCTCATGCAATAATAAAAGAATTTTTTAAAATGAAAAACCATATAGCAGATAAAGAGCTATAGTGTTGTGACTTGATGTTCCAAGCAGAGTACATGAACTTAATGAAGCTAATGTTTCTACGTAGAACTGAGAAAATGTCTTCTTAATGGTTTTCTTCTTATTGTAACTTAAATTTATGTCAAGGAGCTTTACATTTCCCTAAGGACACATATTCAAGGTTCTTGCCTTCAAACTTCAGTGATATACAAACTCTCCTAAGTCCCATAGTGGGAATGCAAGCATTGTATCTTGCCTTTCAAGAAAAAAGGAATCCTTGTACTATTTACTCAAGTCTGAAACTGTTTGACATAAGATGCTTAGCCCAACAGTATCTGAATATGGTGTATTAAATGCTATTTATAAAAAGTAAAGCTATGCTAATGTGCCTATCTGCCCCCTACTGCTTAACAGTATTAAAGATTAAAGCCAATTGTTTTGTAAACTGAAGAGGCTGTAATGGTTTCTTGGGAAGTGCTCCTCGTCAGCATTCCAGATAAGGTTGCTATTAAATTTTTGCTGCTATGGATGGCTGGTGTGGGTCATTACACACTTAAATTGAGTTGCTGTCATTGTTATATAATGAAATGAAAGAGCCTTTGGCCTATAGTAATGTGGTATACCTTTTAAAGAATGGGTACCACTACTTGATTTATAAAAATAGGTCTGTTTGTATTATAGTACCAAGCTCCTGGCTGTTTCAAAGTGATTTAGATGAAATATCCAAAGAATTCACATGTACATCAAAGACAAATTGCTGAGTTCTGAATTAACCTGCTTTCAATAATCATTGGAACTTATTGAGTGATTACAGGAAGTAGCAGATCTATGGTTCTCATTTCTGTCTTGTAATTTAATTATGCTTTGCTCTGAAGTGAGGATAGTCAAGAACCTGGATTTTCCATAATCCCATAAATTACTTGTTCAGATTAAAGAATAGTCATCCTGATCTCTTCATTCTAAGCATGCTATTGAGAATCCTCTTACAACTTGAGAAGGCTATACATTATTTTATCTCTTAAATGGGCGAAGAGGTTATTAAAAAAAAAAAAAGATGAAGGATGACATCACATTTCCTAGGTTTAAATCTCTTTTATGTCTAATACAAACAAAAAATTCCAACTACTTCCATGGGGGAAGTACCTTTTCTCAGGTATGTAACATCCCAACTCACAATCTAATTCCTCAGAAGCAAGTTACAAGAAGTTATTTATAAAAATCCCCTATGCTTTCAGTGTTTTCCCTTTCTCCTTAACTTTTTGAAACATAAACATATAGTAACTACCTTTCTCATTATAGTGTCTATCCAATAGGAATATAAGAGCTTTGTTACTATTTTAAGATCAGCGATTCAAGAAAATCTGAATTTAAAAACTCAAAAGATAAATAGATCTTTGCTATCTGCAATTCATGACAGCATGAATTGCTTTGTTAAAACTCCAAGTCAGCAATATTTAAATGTAAAAAACTGGCATCACAATTTTCTCATTCATAATATTCTCTAAAAATTGAAAAACTCATGTATTTTGAATTGATCAAATAGTTCAAGAATACCTGAAATTCTGATCATTATAGCTTTTCTGGGCCCTTCAACATTTTATACTCCTGTTCTGCCTCTCTGGAAGAAATATGTTTTCCTTTACAATGTGTCCTTATCTTCATCTGTGTACTTCAAACTACAAAGAGAGGATACTCAAATGCTAAGAGAGAATTTGCTTTATCAGGTGGCTCTGTTGAGCCTAAAAATACTACAATTCCAAATGCTCTTTGATAATGCTTGTATACTTAGACACATGATATTTCCCAGTAATGGAAAGTAATTTATGGCCTTTTCTATTGCTCTAGAAGTCCTTCAGAAAATAGGGCTTATGAGAATAATGTTATGGTATGCAATCAAAGAAATCATTTATTTAAAGATTAACTAGACTGTCCAGCAACCTACAGCTATGACATCTAATGTCGTTTTATAAAATCAGACATGGCAGTGTTGATGGGAGCATTCCTCACTAAGTGAAACGGAGTGCCCTGCTGGAGCATGATGCTGGAGCATGGGCATTGGTGGTACAAGCACTTTTAATAGTACAGCAAGGTGCTCATTCAGGTCTGTTCTGGGGCCCCATGCACATTCACCAGAGTAAATCTCTAGGAAAACAGAGCTTCTTGCAATTCAATCCAGTCTGCATAAGATAGAACACTAAGAAGGTTTAGGGAAATGACTTACTATGACACTTTTGTATTTTGGAAATTTTTCCCTATTTTATCTTTAGGATGTAGTTTCTAAGGTGAATTATTTAGGCTTAGTGCTATGATTTGGGTCATATTAGTGTCTTGGCAATGAAATTAGTAGCTAAGTAGAATTTCATGTTTGAGACAGCTGTCTGATATAGCCAGTATCAAGACTCTGAAAACTTGGGATTCTAATTTCTGTAGACTATTTAATTGCATTTTATTCATCAAGTTCAAACTAAACTAAATACTTGGAAAGAAAATTATATCAATATTGTTTCTACATTCTAAAAATTTTGTTTATATTTATTCAGTGTCTCTACATATAGACACTGTTAGAGTCAGAGTTTGTCTAAACTTAGCTGACTGAAACTTGACAAACGACCTACAGGCCTACTTCCTTATCTAGTAGGTCAGCTGGTCCCATACCTTAGGCTCTCATGGGCAGTTAAGGGCAGGGCATATGAAACAAGAATGTTATCTTAGAATGTGCACCCAGGTACAGGGCAGAAGCCTGAGCCCACCCAAAATGGATCTCCTGTAAGTTTAAATTTTTGAAACATGTTTCTTTTTAAAGTTATTGGCTGTGCTCATTGCGCGGGCTTTGACCTCTCAGCTTATTGGCTGCAACCTATGTAATGGCGGGAAATTGGCTATAAAAGCTCACCTCTTCTTCCTCTCGGGGTCGATCGCCTCCGTCAGACCTGTGTGTCACGGCTGAACGGTTGGCCCCAGAATGCTGGCGTAACTAAAGCTCTACATGACCATTGCAGCCCTGTGTCCGCTCTTTGTTCTTTTGGGGTGCCCATGGAAACTCAGTCCTTTACAACACAAAGATGAATAAGGTTTCTGCTAGTGGTGGTGAAGGAAAGATTTGAAGTCCAGTATTTGTGTTCTTAAACTTCTGCTACAAGTACACTAAGATTGATAAGGAAGAGGTTAAAGGTAAGATAAGACTGGAAAAGCAAAGAAAACAGGGTGATACAATGAAATCCACAAGGCAGACTGGAGAAAAGCCTTAAGAGGAACTAAAAGAGGTGGCTTTAAATCAGCATAGGCTTGCTAATCATTGGAGAAATTTGAATGCACTATTTAGAGTCATTTGATCAGAAAGTAATTATTTATTCTTGGGCATGTATATAACGTAATTTGAGAAAATATAGTTCATCAAGAGAAACAATTTTAAGGGAGGACAAATTGAATATAAAACAACAAGTTACAGTATTTTTAGAACAATTTAGCACGTATCTTATGAGGTAAACATTCACATAAACTATGTTCAACATTTCCACTTATAGTAAAATACTAGAGAATCACTTACAGATTAGTATCACCAGATATATCTATATAGCCATATATACATATATGGCTATATATATGATTGTATCTCTAACCATATATACATACATATACACAACCTGATATATATATATATAACACTTTTTCATAAAGGCAAAATGCTAAAAACAAAATTAAACGACTTTCAATAGATGCATAAAAAATAGCTATTTAAAAAATATAAATTGCATTTTATAAAATCTCTGAACAAGTAAAACAAATTGTACATTTACATATACACAATCATATATCACCTAACAATAGGGATATGTTCTGGGAAATGCATCATTAGGTGATTTTATCATTGTGTGAACATCATAGAGTATAATTAAACAAACCTAGATGATCTAACCTACTCCACACCTAGGTCATATGATGGAGCCTATGGAGACCACTGTTGTATATGCATAAGCAAAGTGTGACTCAGTGTGTGTATAAATATATATGTGATAAAGGCTATTTTTTAAAACAAGAAAATATAAATATGAAATTCAGCTCAGGGGCTACATCATATCTGATGGCAAGATAAGAACTTGAGATAGGAGAAAAATATATAGGTATCTACAAGTTAATTTCAAGTGTCTTCCTTGAGTTTAGTAGTAATTTCATGAGTATTCATCACTTCATTAATAAATAAATTTAAGAGGAAAGAAAGAAAGACATTTTGAATGCACTAAAGGGGAAATAAAAGAAATGAAAGTGAGAGAGAAATAAAAAGGAAAAGGAAAGAAAATCAATAAAGAAAAGGACTCTTGGATAATAGAGTATGGAAATGGCTGTCACTGGAAACACACTCCAGTTTCCACCATCTTCTGATTCCTAGTTCAGACCTCTCTCTATCCTTCCACAACTTGTTTCAAATAAAGGAATAACTCCTTAATCAAATTTTTCATATTTTTATATTGGTCACAACCTACTAGCTCATGGTATATTCTCAAAAATTTATAAGGAAAATGAATACAACTGGGTAAAAAAGATACATAGACAATGTCGTTGAAATTCAGAAATTACTGTCTTCCAATTCAGAAATCCTTTCTCCATCATTTCTAACATTCTACTTCTGCTTATATATATTCAGTAATGAGGAAATCACTGATTTCAGCTAGCTGGCTCCATTGTCAAATAACTGGAATTTCAAGAAAGGTTTCCCTTATAAATATCTCCAGCTGATGACTGTAAGTACTGGACCATCTCTGTAGGACAGTGAAAAATAAATATAACCCTTGTTTCAGGAAACACTATTTCAAATATTAAATCCATGTAACATACCTTTCTTCTAAGATAAGATACTCTAGTTTTCTAACATAGTTCCCAGACACTTCCCTCCCTGGCCCCCTTCTCATCCAGTGCTGTCCAGAACGAAAACATTCTCTTTAAAGCAGAGTTCCCAGATATGAGCTAATTTCTCCACATGAGACATGACCAGTGCAGAGTAAAAGGAACTTAACATACTTTACTTGCCTTTAATCTGAAGGCAATACTTTTAAATTTACCCTGTAAAGAAGTTGACTTCGAACCTATCAAGTAAAACAACAGAGTTTAAGGACAGATGGAAAGCAAACTTTCCTTTTCTCAGGTAAATTGGCCCACAGACATAATAAAAAGAACAAATTTTATATCTGCAACACGTTAAAGACCATTACACACCTTTGTGTATATCATCACACTTAGCCTTTGTATCACTCTCATGGGTTAGTGTCATCATTTTTCAGATGAGAAAATCATGGAATAAGAGCCTGGAGGAGAACTAGGACTCAAGGATTCTCACCCTAGAGTGTAGCACTCCTTCCACAGTATCAAGCTGCCTCAGATAATCATTAAATGACTGGTTTCCCTCTAAACAACCAAGTAGGAAACAAATATTGCAACACAGACCTAAATACACTATTGATTTTAAAATCAATAAGAAAAAGACTGGCAATCCAATAGAACAATGGACAATGAATTCAACTGGCAGATTCACAGAAAAAAGAAACGCAGATAGGCAATAAACATTTTAAAATGCTCAATTTGACTCATAGTTTTAGAATGCAAATTAAAACATCAGTATGCTATCAATTTTTGCTAACCAAATAGGCAAAAATTAAGAAAAAATGATAATTCACAGTGCTGGTGAGATTCTGGGAATAACTGAGACTCAGGCTGAATGAAAGAATAAATGAATACACTGTAAATGAAGTACATCTTGGTATAATTTATCCAAGGGTATTTATTGTTGCAGTACTTAAATTAGAAAGTATATGCATACACTCTAAATATCTGTCTAGGAGATTATTAAATTAAGAACCGTATATATCTATAGTAGAGCTATTCAGAAGATGAGGTAAGTCCATTTTTAGTCCATGAAAATATATCCATGGTTTACTAATTAAAGCAGATTACAGGAAAACATTGGTCCTCCCTGGTAGCGCAATGGGTTGAGCACCACACTGTGGGGCTTCTGCAGCCACTGCAGTGTGAGTTCAATCCCCAGTCAGGGAAGGGACTCACATGGCACAGCAGACCTCTCCTACCTCACCCAATACTTCTCTCAGCAGTGTACTTCGGTCGATTCATCTGTTCTGCTCCCTACTCTGTCTCTCGTGAATCCTCTCACCTCCCCACCTCTGGCCTGTACCCCAGCTCTTGTATGCATAAATAAATTTTTAAAAATCTTTAAAAAAAGATTCATTTATATGGTCATTCTTCATTCATTTCTGGAACTATATTGTACAGAATATACATACATATGTTCATGCATAAAAAGTCCTGAAGGACACAAAACATAGCAAACTATCAACAATGTTATTTTTGGAGAGCAGAAATCCATAGAATGAAGATGGGGGTTAACATGAGACTTTAACGTCTCTGTCTTCTTAGAGAATACACCACATTAGGAATGAATAGGCAAGGAATATTTTACAATGTCCAAAATTTTATAAGTGCTATACAATGGAGTTTCCTTTTGAACCAAAAAATCATCAATCCTGTCACTTTTTAACTGCAAAGTAACTACTTTGTGTCAGGCATTACACTAAACATTGTATGTATTTTATTTAAAATATACTGCACATTAAAATACATATAAATTACTATTATAATTCCCACTTATAATGAAAGTATGTCCAAACCTCTGAAATTATGATCCTTTGACTAAACCAAGATAGAGGACATGCACATATCTGGTAGCTGAAACCTTTATGACCTATATCTAAAAAAGAAATCCAATAGCAAAAATTTAGATTTTAAAGGATTTCAGGAAGTATGAAGTTTTTTCAAGCTTACAATCAATGGAATAGGAGAGTTGTGCATTAAGATTATGGTTTCTTTGACATTGAAGCCAAAATTTGACCTCATGTTTCTAATGTCTTAGAAGCATCACATATTTTAGAGTTCATGTCACCATTTTCAAAAAGGACTGTGCATCCTAATGAGATTTTCTGCAAAAAGGAAAGTTCCCTACAGAATTAATTTCTCTTTCTATCAATCACCTTCTAGAATATATGCAAGGGGCTTTAAATTCTGGAACACAATCAGGGCAAAGATTGTATGTATCAATTGTTGATTTAAACTACTATATGTGAGATAGCTTGGGGGGTGGAGAGAGAATTTGAAATCATATGTCCCAGCTATTCATTTTTCTTTAAAGAAGAAAATGGAAGTTGATACCATATGAAAGCTCTCTTCAAATATTTAAAAACTGTCACCTAAAAGGAGAGTTAAATTCACTGTGTGCTGCTCCAAAGGAGAGAATTAAAAGCAATGGAAGCTAGAGAAAGATCGATTTTAGTTCAATACGTGGATGACATTTTAATAAAATTTTCCAGGGAAAGGTGAATTTCTTATCCCTTAAAATTTAAGCTTAGTCAGAATGGCTACTTGGTAGAATGCTATAATAGACATTTATGAATTGAATAATTCTTCAAATCAGATGACCTCTATGCTTCCTTGCATTATATTTAGCTTGCTCATATCCTCTTTCACATCTTGTTTTGTTATTAAATATAGCAAAATATGAGAGATGTGTCAATAGCAATTTAAAAATCATAAAGAAAAATTAACATTATTGACTGCTTATTTTGTGTCAGATACTATTTGAAGAATTTAAGCATTAATTTATTTAATTCACAAAAATGAGGTCTTTCCTAAGTGACCTCCATTATACAGATGAGGAAACATTATATAGAGAGGTTAAGGCACTTAACCAAGATCACACAGCTACTAAATGGAGGAATCAGGATTTAAATTTAGTCTGGTTCCAAAGTCTATCATGGTAATGTGTACTACTAATTAAGAGTAACATATACTGATTTAATGAAAATTGAATATTTCACTACTCTGAGTTACACAGATTAAATTCCTTTTGAAATTATAGCATAGGAAAAAGTCAGAGAACTTTTATACAAATAAACTCAAAACTCAAATTCAATTCTAATTGCCAAATAACTACTAACATTTGTAAAATCCCACATAAACAGAATGACTGTCACTCCCAAAGTTATAAAAGCAAACTTTTCCACATTTAGTTTAGAGTTGAAAGAGCAAAAGCAGGAAACCAAGTCTCCAAAAATCTGAATATAGTTTCCATCCTGCCACCAATTCAGTGTGAGACATTGGGTAAACTGTTATGCCAATAAAGACTCCAAAGGGTTCATTTAATCCTAAAAGACCCCATAAGGCTTCTAACTGAAAATTATTTGTATGCTATGTATTTATGACTTTTGTTTTCTTAGGACAATCATACTTATTACAATACCACTATCTTCTGAGCTGGTCAGAAATATGTAATTTCCCTTCCTCATGACTCATTCTTGTCTCGTGATCCATCAAGTTTTTCCCTAGAGATCTTAGCTAGAGGTTTTATTTTCCATAAAGAAAAAAAAAGATTAATTCACAGAGGTGATTATATTAACCAGGAATAGCATGATGCATAGTGAGCACAATCACTTTTAAAGTCCAAGAGGAACTAGATAAAAGTAATTGACTATACACTCTCATAAACAACTTGGCAGTTGTAACACAATACCAAAATTTTATTGAGTCCATAACCAGACCTTATTTCTGACTAGTAGTTCTGTCTAACAAATTCTACTTTCTATTTTTCTGACATACAAGCACCTCTTAGCTTGTATGCTTTTTACTTGTAGCTAACAAATAATTGAAAATTTACCATATCAGCTCACATTAAACCAAACAAAAATAAGATAAAAGGCAAAAAAAAATTTAATTTCTTATAAGTATTATATTGTCTGTACTTATTTACAACAAACTTTTTAATACAAATAATAAGCTTTCTATTATAAAAAAGCAGAAACTAATGGAGAGAGAGGTTCACAACTTTATTTGTTGTAATTTAAAAATAAATGAAAAATCAAGCCCTGGGAAAATACAAATTAAGATAGAATAGCAAGGCCAAGAAATGTTATATTTGCATACACATTTGTATGCTGTCATTAAAGCTGAGCTAAAATGTTGTCTCCAAGAACACCTGGGTAACATCTAACAAATGGAGAAACAAAGTCAGATACTAGATCTCGGTAGTCACATAAAAATAGAATTCAAAGCAGAATTTCTCACAGACTTTAAACAGGGACAACCAGGATATACTAGAAAGATTTTCAGTAATATCACTACATATATGAATTAATGGGGTTTTTAAGACATTTTTTTTCTTCTGTATAGTATAACTCAGTATAAACTTAGGACAGAATGTTAACTCATAACTTAGTGAAAATACTTTTGCAGAGTATAAAGGTAGGGAAGGGAGCTGTGAGTTGAAGTTGAAGCAGGTTGGTCTCCTTCCTCCTATGCCCACACTAACCTTTTTTTAATATATTCACCAAATCTTAATGGCTATTCATGGCAAGAAAATCCATCAAGGCAGGACCTTAACACAAATCCTTGCAACCCAAGCAATGCACAGAAATGTCTGGGAGAATAAGTTCTATGGTCTCCACAACTGCCCCAGATCAATTGTCAAAACTCAAACCTTCCCCAAGGGTTTTACCCCGACCACATGGTGGTCACCTCTAATGATAGTTTACTTACATCCATGTAATTTCTTTCACTATAATCAATCAGGGTTCTCCTTGACTATATGAGATAGTCTTAACTATCCTTTGATTTATTTGGCTGACTCTCTTATTCTTGTGATCTCCAGAACATGAGCATTCTCTTTGGAATCTTGCCTTCTTAAGTGGCTTGTATTCTTCTAAATCGTTGTCTTACCTTTTATTTTTACGTACAAAGCCTTATATTTCTCTCCTCTAGAAATCTCCACTAGAGATTTTCTTTCTTTTTTATTAAAATATTTTAAAATTTACATATACTTGCCATTAATTGTAATCCCCATGTATTCCCCATCACCATCTCACCAGTGCACAATCACCTCAGTCCCTCGTGCTCCCATCTTCCCTCAACCCTCCCCCTCCCCTCCCCACCAGGTGTCCCCAGTCTGTCCTTGTCTCCTCATTTTTGGTTTCTGTGTCTTTATTGCTGTTGTTGTTATTATTATTACTGTTCTTATTCCTTTCCTTGATCCTCCTTTGGTTCCCTTATGTTCCTCCTAAGGGAGGAACCATCTCGTATTTTTCTTTTGCCTTCTGACTTGCTTCGCTAAGCATAATCCCCTCCAGATCCATCCATGTTCCCATGAATGAGTCTAGTTTTTCATTTCTGATTG
>JAGFMF010011387.1:535650-570730 GCA_019455555.1 Galemys pyrenaicus
TTCTGTTTAGTCTGGTTAGTTCTTTGTGGATCTGTGTGATAAGTCCCTTGTCAGTAATGTTGTGTGTAAAGATTTTCTCCCAGTTGGTGGGTTGTCGCGAGATTTTCAACATTGTTCAACATTGTTCAACCTTTCACATTATCTTTTTGAATATTTTACCTCTCATTTACTTCTTCCATTCTTCTCAACTAATATTCTCTACCTAAAACTCATTAAAATTTTTTTGCAAAGTTCTGTTTTACTTCACTGTTTGTGATTATTAGTTGTTATCCAAATTTGAGTGTAAAAGTTCTATAATTTGAATCAATATATGATATTAATATGCCCCTAACCCACAAAGAACTTCAATATTTAATATAATTCTTATATCCAGACCACCCTTTCAAGAGATTTCACTCTTGGTTATCATTTCAACATATAAGAATTCACATAGGTACTTGCCAGGGCAAAGATGGTATTTTGGCCTGGGTCCATCAAGCAGTATTCCTAGCATCCTTTCAGAACTACTCATGCCCCATCTGTTCATTGCCTGGTTGTAAAATACACTTAAATGATTTCTCACATGTTAACATTTCTGAAATGAGGTATTTTATTTGATGGAACATCAAATATAACATTTATCTTTTAAACCTGTTATTATACTTCAATGAAATTCACATTAATAACATCTTAGAATCCAGGAATTATGGTACTGGAACGTATATCATTTGGCGAGTTAATAGGACAGTTATGTTTTGAAATCTATCCTGGTGCTTGACAATTAATAATACCATCTGCATAAAAAAGAAACTTCTTTAAGGTGGAGGACCATGCTTCCAAACCATCCAAAATCCTAATAATAATAAATAACATTGAAATATAATCAAAGGAGAGCAGAACAAAAAGTTGTGTTATGTCCTGTGAATTGTTACACAATTTTCAGACCATTCATACCTGCATAGATTCCTGATAAGATCTTAAGAAGTGGGTTTGTACAGGAACTGGTATACTGCAAATGTACATCAATTTCATGACATTTAACTATGACCAATTGGAAAGCCAAGGACCTCCTAATAGTCTTGTGTTACTATGAAATTTCTTGTGTATTTAAATTATTAAAAATGTAAAAATTGAACTGCCTTTAAAATATGTAATCCTACTTAAGGACCATGACGATGTATATTTTGCTAATTCAAACTAAATCTCTTTGAATGGAGAATGAGAAAGCATGGCTAAAACAAAACTTGGGAGTAATTTTATATCTTACGGTATATGTTTTAAGGAAGTGCCATTACAAAACAAAATATAATAATAACAAAATACTTATCATTTACCAAATATTAGGCACCATGCTAAACATTTTGCATATATTAATTCATAAAAGTCCCTCCGATACTCTCAAGTAGTTTATTATTCCTATTTCATAGGTAGTAAAACTAAAGTTCAAAAAGAATGTTGCTTAAGAAGTAAATACCTAACTGAATAAAGTTTTAGACCCAAAGAATCCAACTCTAGAATCTCTGGCTTGACCACTAAGTTATGGAGAAAATGAGGCATTTCTGCTAGGCAAGCTTCATGTGTTAAGTCCCCCAGGTTTGTTTTCTCCATAAATCCAAGGTGAATGGAAAAGTATTTCACCTTCAGGAATGGTTCTCCAATTTGCACACATGAAGCTCTTTTTTATTCGGAGAATATGTAACCAACCCCCAAACCAAAACTTTTTCTCTTACTGGATCTAATTCAAAGATATAATAACTAACATGATTAAATATCTCAATGGCCTCACATATTGCAATTTAGAATGTCATATGGTTACAGTTCTTAATTCTACTATAAGTGCCCTTCTCTTTCAGGTTAACTGCATGACCAATTAAATACTATGCACAAAGGCAAGGTGACTCTGGAGGGAAACATGCAATTATGTAGTTTCCAAGTAGTAATTATCTAAAATTAATTGCTGTTTTATGGGGGTTTTGATCATACAAAACAATATTTACAATTGCAATTCAATTCCACGGTATCTTCTTCCTCAGCTTAGCTATATATCTGTTCAGTAATGCCTTCTCATGTTTGAGAAACATATATGCCTTATAGAACAGTTAACTGAGTGTTTCATTAATTCCAAACAGAATTATTTGAGCAAGAAAGATATGCAATAGTGTGGAAGAAATAACCCTGTAGAACCAAAGGGTACTTAGGAAAAAATTACTAGCCTTCCTGGTGTCCAGTAGGGTCAACATTTCTGACTTTCATTATAAGGTGTACTGTTGTTATTGGCATAACCTCATCAAGAAAATTACAGTTTCATTTTCCATGCTTTTCTTCAAACCTCCAACCTCTGTCTGCCATCAAAAGATAAGAGATCTAAGATCCTGTCCTATTTAAACAATGAGTCAACTCAGCCATTTTTTAAGTCTCTCAGGATAGTGATTTGCCTGTGTTCCCTTTTTACCACTAAAATAGAAACTTTTGAAAGTGAAGGCTGGGGCTTATTATCAAAGATCCTTTGTAGTTATTAAGCACAGGAAATGTGTGTCTCCAATGCCTATCACACATTTAATAAGAATATATAATTACTGCAAATGGTTCCCTGCTTGAAACCAATGACCATTTCTATCATATATCTCTTTGATATAACCATTTGTGGTGAAGACACCACCCAGGAGCATTTTCAGAACACTCTGGTGACAGAGCACCAGAATAAGTGTGTAGTCAAATGATGCTTGTCTGGGTCTCTTACATTCTTTGCTGTAAGAGTGATGGTATTAACACTGAGAGACATAAAAAATATAGTCAAGCTTATGTTAACTTTCTTTTCAAACCCTGACAGGCTTTGGTGATAGCTGGTTTTCATACTCTAGAAATATATGTCTTCATTTAGCATGATGAGATTGGGTCTAATCTAATTGACAAAATTTTTGGTGTTAATGTTTCACTGCTGAAACTGTATAAGATCAAAATTTCTTCCTGTTCTTCAAAGGGTTTCATCCATTCTGAAGTAAAAGAAAAGTCTTTATCATTATTCTTTGGGGAAATATTATGCTATTGATATTTAATCCTCTCTCAATCTCATCTCTCCTTACTCTCAGTTTTCCTCAGTTAATGTGTTCTTGTCTCCTATCTCCACACCCTCTAACTCCCTTCTCCTACAGAATTTAAAGGGGAGGAGACAACATGCCCACACTGAACTTCAGAGCAGGAAGCTGATAGACCTTTCACAGCTCACCAGTGATATCATCAGGCATCTTGGAATCTAAAGAATGAATGGAAACCAGTTACATTTTTTATGAGTCATTGCTTTTGACCATGAAATAAATATCCTTCAAATGACATGAAAGAAATGGCTATCTGTATGAATAAAATGTCATACATCATTGCTTCCAAGGTATCACTTTGGTGAAGGTTATAGGGAGTGTATGGTAAACACTAGGCTAAGAGTCAATAGGTATTTATGAGCAGGCATTTCTAATTCCCAATTATTGTGGTGAATGATTGGACAGGGTAACAAAATAAAATAACTAATCACAATAAGGTATAATAAAATTTGTATGGACAGTAGTCTACAAAATAATAAAAACAAGGATAACAAAGATTCTTCACAGAGCTTTTAATCCTCAAGTTTTACAGTGTAATTTTTGAATTATTGTTCACTGAGATAACAAGAGTTGAAGTCTTTTACCTCAGAAACGAAACTTGACAATGGTTGATAGCACATATCCACACTTCCAGAAATGTAATAAACAGATTATATGCCCATGATTCTCTTATAAACACCCTTTTCCAACTGCTAGGTTAGTAGTATCTTGAGGGCCTGTAACTAATTCCAGAACCATTTCTGTGTGGTTCCTGAGTCAAAAGTACTCTTCAGTATCCCAAGCTTCTAGGGAGAAAGGCTTAGCTGACCCAGTAGCCTCACACTAATGAAACTGTCTCTCAGTATTCCTTGTCCTTGCACAACAAAAAACCCTATTTTATTCCCCAGAGTGAGTTTACTAAAACATCCTGAATTTTGACAAATTAAAAAATTTCCTAAAATAGATTTTTTTAAAGGTCTGTCTAGAGCATGCAACAAATTTTCAGTGGAAAGAGATGAAGGTTAAAAGGAAAAACCTATCAGCTGACTGGTTGACCAATTGACATATGGTTTTTTGCCCCTTCTTCCCAGTAAAAAGAATTCAGTGCTAACAATTTTATATAGTCTTGGTAATCACTTTTAAATATGATTAAGAAAATTACACTAGCTTCAGAAATTATACTTTCTTCAAGCATAAGTGTCAACATTGACTTCCCAACCACCCAAATACTCATCAAACCTTGCCAGTGTTTGGTTTCTTCCACCCCAACTCAAAGACAGGATTTACATGAAAACAAGTCCAAAATGCTAAGTAAAATATTACATATTTCTATGAGGTCTCTTGTCTGATTTATTTGAACTGTTTAACACAGCATCCAAGGTTTTGCTTTTTATATTTTTCCTCATAAATGTTCTAATTAATATTCTGTCCTGGGCAGTACAATTTCATAAACCAACCCCCAAAGAGAGAGAGAGAGAGATCTGCTCTTTCCCCTGAAATCTCAAGCATGCAATCAACATCCACTTTATAAGAACGAGCATGTTAATAAAAGAAACTACAAAATTATGTTTCCCACTGGGAGCAATACACTGCCTGGCAAAGTTACTTTACAAATGAAGAACCAAAGGATAGTTAGTCTCCAGTGTTAGAGAATAGTTGTGAAGAGAATCATGTGAAGAGAAATTCCCACACCCAAATGTTTATTAGAATTATCTGGAGGGATATGAAAATGTAAAAAATCTGACTGTTCTTGGGACTCACTGACCCAAATTCTCAAGAGGTTAGCCCAGAAAGACACATTTTGTATTAGCTGTTCAGTAGTTCTAAGGACCCACCAATTAGAGATCACATTCACCTAGAGATCATATTCTAGAACCACCTAAAACAGTGGTTCTCAAAGTATGGTCCTCAACAACATCATCATTAAAAATGTATTTTATTGGGGCCCATCTCAGGCCCCATTTCATTCTTATCTTTTTGTAAACTTAAGAGAAAACTTAAGAGCAACTGACTTAAATTTCTAAGGATTCTGACAGTAATTATTTAAAGAGGGAGCAAACAGAAAGTAGGATTGAACTAATTATGGCTATGAAGGGAACACACCTAAAGCCACATTGACACGGATTCTAAGATTCCACACCTAACAATATAGGCAGTCCTGTATGTGAGAATGTATTGAGCATGACTAACTCACAGAATTTCTGTTTCCTGATCTCTGCCAAGACATTTTAAAGAACTTTCAGCAATATCTGCTAAGTTAAAAAGATAAACTTAACTAATTTATTGTTTCATTTTTGTAATTGCTTTTGCCCTTCTAAAACAACAACCAAAAAACCTTTTTAATAATGCTTATATATTTGTCATTCTTTCCTATTAATTTTGTTACTGCAAGAATTGCAAATCTACCCTTCTTCCTAAATGGCACTTCATTCTCTGACCCTACTTTGCATATTTTTCTAAGAATCTGTGACTTTAGAGCAATATTTTTCAACTTACTTTAATTTTCACACCTTTCTAAAGCTGCATACTGTTTTCCAAATTTCATGACATATCTGTGGTATATCATGAAATTCTAAACCTGCATTTCTAATGTTTTCCTAGTTTCATGATATACCACAGATATATCAATACTATATAGTTATCTAGGTGCTATGTTTTTTGTACATGAAATGAATTAGAATTTCTTCAATACTCCCACTCCACCCCAACCCACCCTAAGAACTAATGTGCAACCTTTTGCAGATGGTATCACCTCGGTTAAGACTACAGCTTTTAACTATTTTGGAATGTATAAATAGCCCAAAATGTATACATCCCCCTCTTTGCTTTGTTCACCCTTGCAGCTACAGTGTCAGACCTTATGACTTATGTTTCCATGTGCTCTTGGTTACATGTGATTCTCCCTATGTGTTCCTTTAATCTCTTTATATTTGTATCTTACAGCAGTGCCTCCTCATATTCTTTTGTGAAATTTATCTACATAACTATAAAAAAAAACGATACCATTTAGAGTTATAAGTATTATTCTGTTCAGATATACTAGATATAGATGTTCCACTTATTTTCCTAAATAGAATTAAATCTAGACTAGGAATCAAACAAAAACATCAGTCAGCGTTAGTCATTTGAGGGGTTCACCTACATTTGCCTGGAATAATACTGAACAATTGCAGAAGAATCCTGATTTCAGTCCATGATATCTGCCACTGAGGAGCTCCTGGCCTTTACCCCCAAGGAACTTCAGGGGCGCCAGAGGTTTCTCCCTGCCTTCTCCTTCCCCTTCCTCCTACCTACCAAACATGCACAAAGAACATATACTCCAACTATTTGTACTACAGGATTGGGCTACTCTTCTGCTCCCTCAGTCCTAGGAGCTACTTCCCTATTAACCCAGCTCCTCCTTCACTAAAAACAGAGTTGGAGAAAAAAAAATATTCACTACTAGTGAATCCCCTGATTCAAGGCAAACCCAGGCGTACATGACTGCCCTCTGGAGGTAGGAAAAGAACAACGATCCCTTCCCGCCTCTGGGGTAAACCTAACAGTCTTTATTAGTCAGTTACTTTATCCTGCTATGTCTAAAGCCTGGACTGTTGAAATGATAGACTAGAGCTGATTGAAAGGGTCAGTTTTACACCCTGGATAACCCTCTGTTAGCCCAGTACTTGTTGAAAAAATTCTTGTTTCAAACTAACTCTGTTCTACAGGAAAATAGCCTTAGTTTCAGAGGGTCAAGGGTCCCAATCTCAGCATCACCACATAAAAGTCTATATGATTTCTATAATTTTCAGTGCCACATGTAAATTGAGACAAATAACAATACACATTGCAAAAGGTTGTTGCAGACATTAAAAGAGAACATATGATCACTTCTACAATGGTGTAGGGCAAAGGATCAAGGAGTAGCAAACTATGTTAGCACAAAATCAACCAACTCAAATAGGAGTCTTTTTATTCATTATTTCAGAGCACCTGATAAGAGAAATATAAAGAAGTAATGAAGGAATAACTTAACTATAAATATGTCCTTACCTTGTACAAATAGAGAAGATAACACTTCATGTAGCTTAAGCCCTACTGGTTTAAGGATTGGTCATGGAGGAAATCTGACTTAGAAAAGAGAGCAGAGAATTCCTTGAGTAAACAGTGACTGAAATGAACATGAACTAGTGAGAGCAGGCAGAGAAGTAAAATTAATTATCTTGGGGCCCACTTTCACTCCAATCAAGCCATATCTGAGTGACTGGGTAGCTTTGATGTCATTCACTGGAGTGCAATATCCTATCAGTATCCTATCACCTGAGGACACTTGTCCACTGAAACCTTTTTTGATCAAAAAATGTGATATTGCAAGCTTAGAATTGGCTAACAAGAAAGCTAACTGTGAACTGTAAACAGGTATGAATTGATATTCATCAGTAGCATTTTCTAGGAAGTTCCCAACTTTTGACTTGCTGTATTGCCCTCTTATAACTGATTCAGTCAGCAGGGAATAATTAGCAGCCATGCCACACAGGAACAAAGTGTGCAGACTTGAGTTGATGTTGTGTTTAATGAGCCTATTTAAAAAGTTACAAATCACCCAGCTTCCCATCAACCTCCACTTAACACTTTTTCATGTAGAGTGTGGCAAAAATCAGAACCCATGCTGATAGGGTAATTGAGGCTTGAAATTTGCCATTTGCCTACAGGCCAAGGGCCAAAGTATACAGCAAAGTAGGAAAGAAAACAGCTTTTTCTTACTTATTACATCTACAACTACTACTGTGAGGCTAGTGAGAAATGAAGATCAAGAAAAACTATCAGCTGGTCACTTTCTTTGATATCTTTGAAGATAAATATGTGTATGAATATCATCCTGACCATCGATTACATGTTAAGTTATTCTTTTTATATGGCAAGAACTTTTAAAAAGAGATTGCCCTATAAATGCCCTACTAATCTGCAAAGTGATTTTTGTCCTTGCTCAAGAAGTAAGATTGGGATATATTTTCAAAATCCTCTTTCCTATGTCTATCTTTGCCCAGTGTCAGACAAAGGAAATTTCACATCTGTGTTCACAATTTGTTGCATGGGATGCTCTTTTAAAAATCATCATGAACTGCCTCCCTGGTGGCACAGTGGGTTAAGTAACACACTGTGAAGCAAACCTCAGCCAATGCAGCACGAGTTCGATCTCTGCCACTGGCCAGGTTGGGGACCCACATGGCATAGCAGAACTCTCCTGCCTCACCTGCTGCTTCTCTCGGCAGTGTGTTTCAGTCAGTCTGTCTGTTCTGCTCCCCACTCTGCCTGGTGAATCCTCTCACCCCCCACACCTCTGGCCTGTACCCCAGCTCTTGTGTGCATAAATAAATGAATCTTTAAAAAATAAAATAAAAAATAAAAAGCATCATGAATGTGGCACAGTTAGGATCTAGGAGAGGCAGCAGTGGTGTGTGACAGTCCCAGTCATCCTAAGATTGACTCTTAAGCAACTCAGGCGAATTCCCTCTGGGACACCTCCCACCTGAAGAATAGGGAGGGTTAGGTTTCATAGTCTTTACTTAATCTCTCTGCTTCTTGCCTCCTCCTCCCTGTTAAGTCTGTTACATGCCTAAAGCCACTCTCCTTTTCAAAGCTTATTTTCAGAAGTTTTTCTCATTAAAGTCAGCAGAGGATAGAGATGTCTGAAAAATAATTATGCTGATTCACCATTTCAATGCCTGATTTGCTACGCCCACTCCACACAACTATCCACAAGGCCCACTCCTTCATCACCACCTGACTGGTTGCTTCTTCTCCTTGACACTACTCTCTCTCCCCCACCTTATAGTGCTTTCTGAAAACATCGAATTTGTATTTTCAGAACACAATTCTTTACATCGCACTGCTGCTCAACCAAGAATGAGCCAGAATTCACCCACTAATGGAAAGCCAACAATTTATTTCTGAAATACTACTGCAAAATTTTATACATAGACAAAAGACCCTCATATTTCAAAATTATAATGCCAATTCAGGACTCAATAGTGCAATTGTATACTCTAAATCATATTGTCAATATGATCTACATGCAATCTTATTTATTTATTTACTTATTTATTTGTTTATTTTTAACTGGGGTAATATTGAGCTATCCCCATCAGGTATTACCACCATACTGCACCCACGACTAATTTACCCATATTCCACCACTATAGATTATTGTCTTCCATTCCTTTCTTGTTTGTTATTTTCCTCCTCCAAGCCCTCCCTACTTGGTGTTTCAGTTCTGTAGTCAGCTATGGAAGTTTAGCTTGACACATGCAATCTCCTCCCTTTATAATCTAGGAGCCATGGGTGATATTCTGAAAAGATACAAGGAGTTCCAACACTAAAAACCAGTTATCTCATAATATGGTTCACCTAAGAGCTCAGTCTCTTCTACCACAGCCTCATCCAGTCCCTCCACGTGCTCCTTAACATAATCTCGCTCCTTTACTGAATCCACCAACTCCTTTCTCATGCAATCCATTCTCTTGGAACATTTCCATTCCCAAACTCTGCCCCACTTTTCACCACTCATTCCTACCAGTTCTATATTATAACAACACTAAGATGCATTAGCCTGTGCTTTGCCAGCACAGCTATTCTTCAATCCATTACAGAAACAGTATATGCAGTAAGCTAACTGTGGATAAATCTGGAATAACTATACTGTACCTTCTTGTTGAAGCTCCTGTGAATTCTTCAGTCTGCAGTGATATTTCCCATCTTAAAATTTCTGTAACAATTACATAACAAAGATGATTTATTTTTAACTTATCTTGTAGGGGTCTCTATTTGTTTCATGTTTATTATTCATAATTCCTCAACTATATTATAAATTCCTGGAGAGCATGAGCCCTTTATGTCTATTTTATTTCCCACAGCACCTACCCAGTGTTGAGTACATTAATAGATGTTTGTTGACCTAGCTCTTTATCTTGAGTGATCTATCTATATTACATGCTTTGGATCAGAAATAAATTTTATGACTCTAAGAACATGTTTTTAATATTATAGAATTGTAGTATTATTAAGGGAATTAGTCAGTAATAATAGTTTAGAGGTAACTAACTTCATAGGCCACTGGATATCAACAAAAATAAATTGAAAATATAATTTACAATATGCATGCATGATTAAGTACCAGCAGGATAAAATGTGACAAAGGAGAAAGAGGTGAATGAACAATCTCTATACCAGGAGAAAAAGAAAAGCCAAGTAGCACACTGTAAAATAAAATTTGTTGATAGACCTCTAATAACAAAGTACTCCTAAAAAAACATGTTTACATACAAAATAAAATATTTTGAATGTCTACTAAGAGTGAGCAATAATTACTAAGTGCTCACTATATGATAAATATTGTTTTAAGTGTTTTGCCTACAATAATATTCTCATTAGATCTTGACTTAGGATTACTATGTCCATTTACCAGATGATAAAACTGAGGCACAAAGAAAATAAATATTTTAACCAAGATCAAAAGATTCATTACTGGTATTTGTTTTACTGGGATTTGTACCCAGGGGTTCAACCCCAGAGTCTGTGCTGGTTAACTACTATGCTTTACAATGTGTTCTATGTATGCAAAGTTGGTATACAAAAGGTTTTTAGACAGTTTCCTTAATTTTTTTAGTATCTTAACATATTTTCCTTGAGGAGAAAGATGTTGAAAATTTGAAATTAAAACTAAAGAAGATTCAAGTAGAGTCTGCTTACATATGCTAAAACCTATTTTCAAAAAAAAAAAATTAGTAACTGTCTTGAAAATCACTGGTGGTAAATAAATATGATAATGAATTTAGGAAGTGATTGAGCTTGGTTTCTACCTGGATTAAAACAGGTATGTGAGTTTGAATTAAAAAAGATCCAACAAACATTCACACCACCAGAGATTTTCCATTATCCCTATCGTAACACAATTCTAGAAATGTTTCTTTAATAATTTACTTTGCAGCTGTATCAAAAGCAGTATTACTTCTCACTCTATAAAAATAGTATGTGAAGTTTGAGTTAAATTTTATCAAGTGTTTGGATTACTTTTCAAAAGCATATTGAAAGTTCATAATAAAATATGAAACATTTCAATTTATGAAATTTTTCTTACAATTTCAATAAAGTATAAAATTATTTGTATTTGATTTGCAAATTGAAATAGTCAGAATAGGCTAATGTTACAGTGTGGTAACAAAATACAGTGATAAAAAAAGGCCTTATTTTTGCCATATATAAGTAATTGAATTGTATTGACATCAGATCTGCACAAGTGAGAGGAAGGAAGGGATCTGCTCATTTTTATCATCCAAGAATTCACACTGTCAAGGAATCCACTATTTTATGACTACATCTTCTCAACTAGGATTTCAAGTTCATCAAGCTGGGGAAGAGAGAATAGAGTCACACACCAACTCTTTAATATGTGTATAAGGAGTTTCACTTCATTATCAAAACAAGTCACATGTTCATGGCCAGCATCAATGTAGTGTATACCGAAAGGAAAGAACTAGAATCTTGGTGAGCATAAGTGATGCCTTGTAGGCACTTATATTTTCATCATTTTTTTGAAAGCATATATTGTGTTACATTAACTTTTCAATCTCAAAAGTTAATAAATTCAGTAATGTCCTTTTTTAAAATGTATTATATGAACAATAGAAAAGGGAAAGCTCAGTAATTTTATAAAATTTTGTATTGAAATGAATTGCTTTGGAAAAAAAACTCATTGATTCATTTCACAAATTTTTGTTCAGTTTTTATTAGTGTGGGACCAATTTCTAAATGCTAAGAGCAATTAAAAAAAAAAAGAAGGAAAGAAATCAAGCATCTCTCTCCATAGATCTTAGAAAACAGGTCCGATAAGATGCCTACATAAAGTAATTGAACATGATGTTTCATAGGCAAATGCCACAATAAAAGTCAGAAAAATTGCCATGTGTGTTCAGAGGTGAGAGTTCATTGAGTAACAATTGAGTAAAGTTGGAAAAGAGCCAAGATATTTTGGAGTATAGTACCTTTATTTTACAGATGAAGAAAATGAAGTCTGAATAGATGTAAAATGAACATTCTGAAATCACTCACAGTTATGTTGGTGCTCAAGGAATAAAACTTATTTTATTGTTAAGTAAGTGTAACTATTGCTAAATAAATGTAAAAATAAAGGAAGGTATCTGGAAGTTTAAGGAGCACTAAAATAAAGAATATTTGGGTGATAATAAAATAACAATTTCATTTGTGTAATAGAAAAAGATTATTAATTATAATAACTAACACACAACTTAAAGTCAGCACAAGTAGATGCTATTCTTAGTGAAACCAGGTGCCTTTAAAGAAATCCTCAAAACTGCTTTCATATAATCCCTTTTAGTATTCCAGAAAGCACTAGCCAAAATCTTTGAAAACTGGAACAGTAATTTAAATGCTTAGCCTAGTAACTTTTTTAAAAGCTAGAGAGGAAAAGAAAATCCAAGATTAAAATTACAGCAAGTTTATTAATTGCTGCTCAAAATGCCAAATTTACATATGTTAAAATAAATCTAAATGGCAGTACTGACCACTAAGCATTTTTAGACAAGTTTAGAAAAATTAATTATGTTCTTCATCTTTAAAGAAAACCAACTTAATATTCCAGGCATTTGCTTTTTTTGTCAAAGATAATAAATTTGATTAAGCTTATATAAATTACACTGTACTCAACAGTACAATAACTGAAAACACATGGAGAATGGGGTTAGCCTTACTCATTGCATCACTTCTGAATTTAAACCTAATACCATCCTATATGTTTGACTTAGAGACTTTTCCGAGTCTTCTTTTTAAAGCTGCCATTCATAAAAAGGTCAGTAGTTTCTCTTTTTAAAACATAAATCTCTAATCACTATAAACTGTCACTGCATCTGACCAAAATCATGATAAAAGACCAGAGGCTCTAACTGGAGTGCAGTAGCTCAAAGAGTTGAATGAAACTGTAGATGGAAGAATTCAGACAGGGCCAAGCAAGATCTGTCCCAGTCCCTCAACTGAAACAACCTATTTGACATTTTGTAGTCATAATCATGGTCATCTGAGCATTTCTTAATACACAGTGACTCTTAGCCATGAGCTCATTCTTTCCGAAATAGTGAAAAAGAAACACCATGAAGCCATGGGTTTTAGGTTATCTTCTGAATCTTGCTGGTAATGTTTTTAAGACGTCACTATTTATTCTCCTCAGCAATGGCCTTCAACTTTCCTGCTTCTGAACCCCCAGAGCAATGTAACACAACAGAAAGAGTGGGATTACTTCACCAATGGTTCTCCTGCAGGGTAGCAGATGGGTACAGACCTAAGAATATATCAACATCTCAGGTTGCTCACCCCTACAGCATTTGTTTCCATTCCCCCACTATGATCAGCCACTAATGAGCACCACTATAAAACTTTGCAGTAAAATGTCCTGTCTAATCAAGTTTGTATTACAAGCCTGTTTAAGGTTCAATGAAATGGAACAATGCCTGATGAAAGAGAGCCTGTGACAACTCTTGACAAGAGTGTGAACAGGTGAGCTGTAGCAAACCTCTGTCCTTGTGTTACAGGGCAACACTAATATAAAATGGGTTTCCCTCATTGGGTCCTCATCCACGTGCTCAGAAGACTTTTATAATAAGCCTCATCTTCAGGCACACACAAGAAAAGTTATTAAAGGGTTTTATTTTACAAGAGAAGGGGAATAAAATAGTATTAATACAAAGAGAAGAGAGGGATACAAATCCGTAAATATCCTACCAGATCTTCCAAACTGAAATGCAATGGTGTATTGAGAGCTGGCTCTGAATCAAGTGAGATGGCTCCAAAGGCAGAGAGAGCCCAAAGCTCACCTCTCTGGTTTCACAGCTAGCCTGGTTACTGACCTCCACCCTCAGGTCCCACTGATCCACTCTTCGATAATCATATTATCGAATTTATGGTTCTGGAAGACTGGTGGTCTGGAGTGGGGGTTGGAGTCCACAAACCCATCTCTGCAATACATTCAGGACTACCTTTCCCACTAACACTTGCAGGCCAGAATGTGGTTCCCTCTTCTTCTAATCCTCTAGCAGTTAATTCATTTTGAACATACTCATCACTGCTATTCCCTTATTCTACACACATATGTGGATACATGCAAACTTCAGTGTTCATAAAACTCATATATAATCTTCAATGACCCCATATTGGTGCCACTTAAGAGATCATAGAAGAAATGTACAAAGCAGTCCAGAGTCTGTCCCACAGTTTCAGAACTGTAAGTGGCAACATGATGAGTCAAAATCTCCATCTAGGGGCCCACCCCGGTGGCGCAGTGGGTTAAGCAACGCACTATGAAGCAAACCACAGCCACTGCAGCACGAGATCCATCCCTGCCAGGGAGGGGACCCACATGGCATAGCAGACCTCTCCTGCTGTGCCCGCTGCTCCCCTCAGCAGTATGTTTCTGTCAATCTGCTTGTTCTGTGTCCTGCTTCGTCTGGTGGATTCTCTCACCACCCCCACACCTCTGGCCTGTACCCCAGTGCTTGCATGCATAAATAAATAAATCTTTAAAAAAAAATCTCCATCTACCAGCCCACACCCCAAAGGTTGCATCTACTTTTAGGGTGAAGAAGGAACACATCAGTGTCCTAGAGTTAAGATAAGTACTTCCCATATGGACCACTAATATTGGTGCTGCCTCAAGTAACTCCCAGATCCCATTATGCTATATACACATATAAATGATTGGTAAAAGCAAAGCAATAAATTTTGGTTTCATTCTTCACTATTCAACATAAGATAAAGTTTGGCTCATCTCAACCAGTTATCCAAGGCTCTTCATAATCCCATCTGAACAGTATTTGGAAGTTTATCTGCTACAGTTCCCTACCTAACTGCAATCTGTAAGTCTGCCAACTGATGTACTCACCGTCCCCAAGGGAAAAATTTCACTTCTACATTCCACTCCATGCTAGCCTTTTTTTTAAAGAATTTTCCAACAAAATTCCCACATGACCCACTCATTAATCATCTATTTTAGATGTCTTTGTTTGTACTTTATGTGACAAACATATCTTCTTTCTTTAGACTGGTATCAGATATACAGAAAGTTATAACCAGGTGACAATTGAGATTATCAGGTCCCAAGTATTCATATAATAGAAAAGAAAAGTAAACCCATGGCCACACAATGGACACATCCTATAACTACAATGTTCATTCAAAATAACTGTTTCACTTTACTATTCTAGCTACTCTATTCTATGTTAATTATCAGCTCTACATTTATTTTGTCACTAGCCAAAAATTGGCACTGTCTTTTCCTCCTCAGTTGTCTCTCTATATAGTATTATCAATTTTGTCTTTCATATAACATTTATAATTTTCACTAAATTCACTAAATTATCTTTTATACTCATTCTGTCTCCCTGAAAATTGCAGACTGAGTTCCAGAATAGCCAATGTTTTCTGTCTTGTTCAACACTATATCCCCAACAATACACATAGCAGCTACTTGGTAAATATATATTGAGCATTTTATTTCAAATTAAAAATCTAATTTGTAAATAGATTGTCATTACTAAGAGCAATGAAATATATATTCAACAACTTTAACATTCATACTCAACTTTCATGACCACTCAGAACCAAAAGAAGTTTTAATAATTTTAAAGGGATGTTTTTCTTTAAATATTAAGTTTCTATAACAAATATTTCCTCAAGCAACCCAACCTGAATCTAGAATCTGGGTAACAGTGTATACTTTTAAATGTCTCTACACTGATGTCTCCATAACCCATCCATCCTCCATTTTATTATGCCTATGAAAAGGGCTCCATATTTGCAAAAAGTCCTCAGAGGGTCTCCAGTATTTTCAGCATAGACTTCAAGCTTCATAGGATAGTGATGTGGCTCTCCAGACTACTGCTCCATGTCTACTATAGCCCTTCACAGGAAAAGGCCACACTCTTCCACACCTCTGTTCCTTTGCACACCCACTCAGCTCAGTCTACAGCAGTTCCTTCAACTCTTAACATTCACTCATCTCTCTGGTAAAACATCTAAAAGATGTTTTAGAACCTTTATCTGAGTTAGAGATTCCTCCTGAACACTCCCAGAACACTGGAGCACCTCTCTATCACAATCCCTGATTTAGACTACTGAGAATTGAAACAAGGACAAATTATTTTACCTTTGTGTTCCCAACACCAGGCATTTAAATGATTTCTTTAAAATATTTATTAAATCAACATAAGTGTTTATATATAAGGCACTCACACAGTGAAAATCTTCAGTAATCATTTTGAAAACAGAAGATCACTTTCTACTTTTGGTTTCTGAAAGCTATATTTATTATTCTTAGCCTAAATAAAATAAAAACCCAGAAGGCAAAAATACGCAGTTTACATTAATGAAAATACTATTAGTAAACAAACACTGTGAAAAATGTTCATCCACGCTAGAAAGCAAGAATTGCAAATTACAGCAATATTGAAAACATTTTGCACACTAGACTGGCCAAAAATATTTAACGACAAAACCTAAGGTTTATGGAGTGAAATTTTTTTTTACCTCTTTGACTATTTCTGCCACTGCATATCATACAACCTTTTATGAAGACATTCATACCTTTGAAAATTTCCCCCAACCTTCAATATTCTTCTCAAATTAATATCAGATTATTTGGAGAAAAAAATCAAATTTAATTACACACAAATAGAAAATCTACATAGACACGTGGATTCCAAAGACAATGGAGCAAAATGAGGGTACATAATCCTGAAGTAAAGAATGAGGCAGGAGCCTGGGGCTTCAGATCAAGGGGAGGGAAATGAACCTATTCAGGAGGAGAATGCGATTCACATGATGAAGAGCAGATGCACCATAATTTGAATCTTGCTAAGCCAGATAGATATGTTTTCCAGATCGGTAAGGACATTCATTTTCATTCTTATAGATAGTTAAGGGTTGGCAAAAGTTTCTCATGAACCTGCAGGGATTCAATTGACCTCAGCTCAAAATAATCTACATGCCTAAGTGACACCTTTTGGGAAGAACTGTTATGACTATCTTATGGACTGGAGGAGAGGTCTATCCTTTAAAAAGCAAATCTGAAACTAAAATTTGATTCCATTGATAGAAATTTTTTACTGGACAACTAAATTTATTCATTAACTCATTAATTAGAAATATACTCACATAGAAAACTCTAAAACCAAGCATAAAAAATAAATCAATATAATTTAAAGGTCTCTATTTTTTTAAGTATAGAGTTAACATATGAGTATTAATTGTATTATTATTCTTTACATTCCACACTATTTTATTAGTATCATTTTCACTTATTGAATATTTAGAAAAAAATATTTTAAGTAAAGAAACTGATCAAAAGATAACAAATATAGTATATTCTATCAATCCATATAAAGTAGGCATATTGGTATGAATGACAATATGAAAACAGACAGGGTGAATCAGTTATAAAGACAACTTATATAAGACAAGTTAAATTTTATTGGAAAGACTGAATCTTCTATATGATTATATATGATTTTCATAGAACTGGAAAAAATTACAAACCTCCATTTTAGAGAGAAAGTGAGGTTGAGCCATATAGTGGAATTAAATTTGGATAAACTTTACCTCTCGGTTTTTCCCTAATTTTCCTTTTTATCCCTTCTCTTTGATAACCCAATAAATTAAATACCATTCATTGTAGCAGAAGTCATCAACTGACTGGAAGACAACAAAGATTGAAAAAAAAGGGAAACATTCTTAGCTATGAATAACAAAATACATAATGGAAGCACCTAACACAGGAAATGATTTGAAAGCCAGGCTTTTAAATTTGCCAGAACCAGGTATTTCAGAACTCACACAAGCAAGGCTTAAAATTTATGCAATTAATAACAGATGGTAACGATAGTCCATGAATTGCTTGACTATACTTCAAAGAACTCAAATTTCTCCTACATCCCCAAAAAGGACACAAAGTAGGGCGGGTATAGTCTTACAGTTAGGGCCAGGAAAATATAAAGTGGTCTGCATTTCCATAACTCCTCTTCAAGGTAGGATCCAATATATCAGCAGAAGCAGCAAAACAAAGGACAATGACCCAAAATACTGTGGATGAGTTACACTTCAGAGGATGCCTCAGATGCACTCCAGCCAAATACCCTTCCCTATCATTGCTTAGACACAAGATAACACCACCAGAAACTGAGGTGCTCCCCTGCAAAGAGGGAGAAGATAATACCCTTGCTGGGTGTCTGAATAAGAAATCAGTTCAAGAAGCTGCACATATCTGTAAGTAGTTTCATAGAATTAGTGAGAGTTAGAACTAGAAATAAAGTTAGTAATAAAAAATAAAGGCACTTATTGTATAAGGTATGAAAATGTCATAATCACCACATCTATGTTTTCTGATCTTGTTAAAAAGAAATGTGTGGGTTTACATTAAAATATTCTGAAAGGAACTGTGTATTTTTAATCATATTGTATATGATTCTATATATATAGCCTAAAATAGTTTACAATAAACACATTATCTTGAAACTGGAGAAAATTACAAAGCTATTTCCATTTTGAAAAAAAAATTGTCTAGGTTCAATATTATCACCAGGCCCCCAACCCAAACATTGTCGATTCAGAATCAAACTAGTTACAGTATAGGTTTTTTGCCCCTACATGGAGATGGCATTTTTTTTTTTTAAGGAGCCAAACGCTTTTTTTTTTTTTTTAGATTTATTTATTTATTTTTGCATACAAGAGCTGGGGTACAGGCCAGAGTCACGGGAGATGAGAGGATTCACCAGAGACAGAGTGGGGAGTAGAAAAGGCAGATAGACTGAAGTACACTGCTGAGGGGAGCAGCAGACCAGGCAAGAGAGGTCCACTGCTCCTTACGGGTACCCTCCCTGGTTGGGGATCCAACTTGCACTTCTGTGCGGCAGCGGATGCTGCAGTGTGGTGCTCAAGTCACTGCGCCACCAGGGAGCCCTGGAGATGACATTTTTAATGAAAACAAAACATTCAAAGACTACCAAAATTTTTCTAAATAGACTATTCAAACCATTTATATTTTCACCAGCTAAACAAGACATGATTAATCCTGGTGTACATTTCTTCTACATAAGTATTTTGAGATATGTATTGGGGGAGAAAATCATCTTTTATTATACTATTAACTTGAAATTGTATTCTCAGAAAAATTTCAAATGTTTCAGGGAGATATTTTAGGTTTAAATATCTATGAAGTCCCTAATAAAGAAAATACGATTTCTTGGCATGAGTAAAAAAATAAATGACTCAGTTTTGTGCAAGTTGATCAGTAATAAGGTGGTCGAAGTTTGAAAACATGGTTTACATGAGATAAAAAGTGTATGATTATAAAGAAAAATCTATAACCTTAAAGATCAGATGAAAACACAGAAGGCATCATGAAAGCAAAAGTAGATTGAAATATAAAGAGAAAAGATGAGTTATTGAGTGCAGAAGTGAAAGAGTCTTCCTTGGGAATAAGAAACCCCAGAAGTAGAAATGGAGAAAAAATGTTTTATTCAACAAATAATTATGTAATTCTTATTCTATATCAGGCATTGTTCTAAATGCTTTATAAGCTAAAATTTGCTTAAACTTTATGAGAACCCTAATCAGGAAACATTACTGTTCTCATTTTACAAATGAGGAAATAAAGTATAGAGTAAAGACATTGAGTAACTCACAGAGTTAATAAATGATACAAAATTCAAATCTAAATCTGACTCTGAAATCTGTAATCTGATATACTATAATATTCTCCCTCTTGTAAAGGAAATATTTCCAAAATAATGATGACATATTTCCAAGAAATAAAGGAAGATTAAAAACTTCAATATGAGAAATTGCCACATAGTACTTAACAGGATAGAATCTCTTTCCACACATAATACAATAAAATTTTAATATGTAAGATAACAAACAAAAAGACTAAATATGTGCAAAGAGGAAGAGCAAATCATTTATACAAGACAATAAACAAATGTAAGAAAACAATAGAACAATATTTCTAAAAGAATTAAACAGTAAAAAATAGAGTTTTGTATCTAGTAAAAAAGTAATTTAAATGTTAAAGAAAAATAAAGACATTCTCAGAAGCTTTATGAAAACACTCTTGGAGAATCTATTCAACTCTGTTCAATCTCTGAATGCATTAAGATGTTCTTGTTCTTAGTAAGAAACAAAAATAAAAACTCTCTGGAGGAAGATAACAGCACACATAGGCTGAAATGAACCACACATATCATACACAATTCCTAGTATGTAGAGAAACAAAGTAATATGACCAAAAGATAAAGAAAAAACAAACAATAGAAAGAGATGTGAAGGGGTCCTGATAGTGACATAATCATATTTGGACTTTAACTCTAATAGGGCCTGCTGGCATAAGGGGTTAAGCACTACACTATGAAGCAACAGCAGCTACTACAACATGAGTTCCATCCCTGACCAGAGAAGTGACCCACATGGTACAACAGACCTCCCCTCCCTTGCCTGCTGCTCCACTCAGCAGTGTATTTCAGTCAGTCTGCCTGTTCTGCTCCCCACTCTGTCTCTGGTGAGCCTTTTCACCCCTCACACCTCTGGCCTATACCCCGGTTCTTGTATGCATAAATAAATAATCCTTAAAAAATTAATAAATCTGTTCCAAGAATTTGATGACAAGATGAAGAGTTTCACCAGAGAATTATAAGTTGTCAAATATAAGTTTGATAGAAAATATTATCAATGTACATCCTACGAATAAAAAGATAACAAAATATATAATTCAATAACTGTGTTTAATATAGATTAACATAGTTAAAGAAAAGATTAAACACTAGGATATGTCAAAAAATAGGTGGATTGGGGTGAAGAAAGACTATTAGAGAAGTCTATATAGAAAAGAGCAAAATAACATTTGGTAAATGATGAAAAGGTTTAATATGTCAAATTGCAGTCTTAGTAACAGAGGGAAAAGAGAATGGAATAGAAGGACTATCTAAAGAAATTATGGTCAAAGATGTTCAAAATTGAGAGACATATAGCCATGAGTATCAAGCAGGAAGAATACAAAGGAAATCACCACTAGCCACGACTAGTCAAAGATGAAGGTAAAATTCATGAAAGTTGTCGCAAGATATAAAATTATCAACCACTTTGAGTATATAAGTGCTTGCTAAATATACCAGACAGTGGGTGTCTTAAACTATAGAAATTTATTTTCTCATAGAGCTGGAGGCTGGAAGTCCAAGATGGAGGTGAGTAGGATGCATTTCTGAATAAGTTCAATCCAGTAGGATTGGTGCCCCACATTTATGACCTCATTTAATCTTAATTACCCCATAAAGGCCCTATCTCCAAATAAAATCCTATTGGGGGTTGTGGCTTCAATGTATGAGTTTGGGGAGGCCATAATTCAGTAGCCCATAGCAGCCAAGAAAAAGAAACAAGACTCAAATAACTATAAATCTGCAATGAGAGGACAACACTATAATACTACAGAAATAAACAGGATTACAACACAATACTATGCCAATGTAGTGAATAGATTAGATGATGTGGGCAAATTTCTGAAAACATACAAACTACAAAACTGACTCAAGAAGAAACAGAAAATCTAAATGTACCTGTAAAAAAGTAGAGGCTGGTATTAGTCATTTTAAAACTTGCCAAGAATAAAATACCAGGCCCAAATAGCTGCACTAGCAAATTCTACTACATATCAAAAAGAATTAAAGTTAATCCTTCTAAAACTCCTCCAAAACTTCCCAACTTTATGAAGTCAGTATTATTCTAATTCTAAAATTGGACAGATACCACAATAAAAGAAAATTAAAGAACAATATCCTTTCTGAATACAGATTTGAAGATCATCAATAAAAATACTAAACAAAAAATGAATCTAGTGACACATAAAAAAAATTATATACCATGAAAACCTGAACTTTATCCCAGAAATCAAGTTTGCACTATCCAAAAATTAATTAATGTAATATACCCTATTAAGAAAATAAAGGACAAAAACAAGATCATCTGAATAGACAAAAAAGGCTTTTGACAAAAAATACCTTTTCTTGAGGGAAAGCAATCAACAAAGAATAGAAGGAAACTTCCTCAACCTGATAAAAATCATCTACAAAGTATCCATCGCTAACATACTGAATCGTAAAAGACTGAATGCTCACTCCCCCCCAGAATTAGTAACAAGACAAAAACATTTGCTCTTATCACTTCATTCAACATATTACAGAATGCGCTAGTCAGAACAGTTAGGCAAGAGTAAGAAATAAAAGACATCCAGATCAGAAAAGAAGTAAAACTGTATTTGCAAATGACATTATCTTGTATAGAAAATCCTAGAGAAGCACACATGCATACAAACTATTATAAGTAATTTAAAAGTTCAGTAAGGCTACAGCATACAATATCAATATACAAAAATCAACTGTATTTCTAAATAATAGAAATGAATAACCTAAAATAAAATTCAGAAAACAATTGCCTTTGCAATAGGATTTTTTAAAATGAAATAGTCATATAGTTAGGAAAAGAAGTATAAAACTTGTACATTGAAAGCTACACAACACTGATGAAAAAACTTAAAGAAGAGTGGAAGCAGAGGATTCTCAAGCTTTCACAGACCTTTTCTATGGGTATGTCTACTCCACATGTCTTGTTCTCTCTTATGAGGAAATTCTTATGATATTATGCCTTCTCCAGAACCTGTAAAGTCATGTCAGGTACCAATAGCCTCCCATTTCTTTCCTTATGCCAGTGTTATATGCTCAAGTGTGTATGCTTTTCCCCCAAACCACAACTGGTTGTATTTCTGTCTTTGCTCACTACCTGCCTGCAAAGACTCAAAATCAGTGCCCTAAGGGACACATACCAGGGAGCTGACTACAGAATGGAGGAAGAGGTGTGTGAATGAGGTACAATGAGCACTGGTAGCACCCATGTACCAGTAAGAAGGTTCCATAGCCCAGGCATCCCCAGGGACCAGGGAGTGGGTTTCCTGATGAGGCCACAAAGTAGTTTATAGGTTCCATGTCCTTTTGTTATGTTCTGAACCCTAGTTACTATTTTCCCTGTCCTTCTCTGGCCCTCTGTCACACAGTTATTCTAGATGGAACAAGAAAGAAACAGACCTCTTTGGTAGTATCCCACACAGCTGGAAAAATCAGACATTCACTCAGATACTGTCATTTTCCCTGGTGAAAGATATCACAGGCCAAGAAAGTTTCTCTTGGTTCTGAACTATGCCATTTAGGGAGAAAGGCAATATGGGTAAAGTGAAACTCTTCCTCTTCCCTTCTTCAATCTGTGTCAAATCTTAGATATTTTTGCTCCAATGGAATGCTGATATTTCTCCACTGGACTCTTAGATTTCCACAAAGTTTCCTTCTCCCGTGGGTGACTCAACATCAGTGTCCTTTGAGGATAAGGTGGTAGAGAATCCTTATTCTACCATTTTAATGACATCACTCAGAATAACATTATTGTTAATGGCCCCAAACTGGCAATGTTCACCAAAGTAGGATAAATAGGATATAATTACTGTGTTAGGGGGAGAGAGGGAACAGTTTCACTTTCAACAATATGAATAACTCTCAAAAGATACAATGAGCAGAAGAAGCCTGTCATAAAAGAGTATACACTGTAGTGTTGGAAGTTATAATGAACATGGGAAAGACTTCTAGGGAACTAAATACATTTTATTTCTTTATCTAGGTACTTACATGAATACACTCACTTTGTAAAAATTCTTAAAGCTGTAGACTTAAGATTCATGTGTTTTCATGTATGTATATTCTATTCCAAAAAATAGTATTTCTCTTCTGACCTGATTTTCTAAAGTAACCAACCAGAAAATATAACAAAAAGGAACACAGTATCATTGTGATTATTTAATTATGTGTAAACATGTGCTTATTCACTAGCTCAGTGGTTCTCAACCAGGGACAATTCAGAAAACATTTGGCAATGTCTGGAGATATTTCTGATTGCCACAATTGGAGGTGTGCTACTGGCTTCTATTGAGTGAAAATCAGGGATCCTGCTAAAACAACCTACAATAAACAGGACAGCCACCAGAACAAAGAATTATCTAACCCAATACATCAGTGGTACTGAAAATGTGCTTGAAATTTTCCAGTAAACGTAAATTCAAACAAAGATAGCTGTTCAGTTTATATCTCTATATGGAGAATCTATCAGTGTGCCTGGTACAAAATAGGATCTCAGTAAAAAGTTGTTGAATTAATAAATTAATCTCTTTTCCATGCTTTTTCATGCATTGCTTTTTCATGGGAAGGCACAGCTTTTTTCTTTATTCTTTCTATCTGTTATATCTATATTGTATTGCTTGCTTTGAAAGACCTGATTTTGGAAAATAAAGCAGATCTCAGAAGTAACCAGAACAAAATGAGGCACAAAGTTGACTCTCAGATCAACAAGTGGTCTAGATTAAGTAAAATGACAGAAGACTTTCAGAAAAGTCACCAAGAAAAAAAATTATGTACAAATTTAGGATTAAATCCTGGAATGATGTTAAAATATGATTTTTCCCAGAGAGTTCTTACTCATAACCTTAGGAACTTTAGGAGAAGAACTGGTTACAGTTCTAGTAGATAGATGGTATATAAAGGGTCTAGAATCACTCATTTCTCTCTAAGAGACTGCCCCTCATATTGTCAATGTGTAGGCAGGGAAGTAGATAGCTGCACATCTATGTATATATGCATGATAGTAAAATTTGTCTAGTTTTAATTTTTCTGAGATTCTGAATGAAGGTTCTGGCCCCTACCATTGACTTTCAAATCTAAGCTGATGGCATTTAGAAGACAGGAGCAGTTAGCAAAGAAAGCGTAATAAATTCTTCTCAAGTTATTTGCACAACTTTGGACAAGCCAGTTAACTACTCTAGGCTCTAGCTTTCTCATCTGTAAATTATCTGAATTAGACTAAACATCCTGAAGCCTCTTTCACCTAAAATTTGATGATTCAATGACTTAAAAGACTGAAATTATAAGCCCTAATAAGGTATTATTTTGAGCTTTGCCAAATCAAAGGTTTTTTTATAGGTAGTTCCCCTATTACAGCGGAGCGCAACAGCTTCGCTGGATACCACCAACAGGTGTGTAATTAAGCCTGATCTTTCTCCAGCATAGTTCATTTTCCACTGATGGGTCTACAATTAAAACAACTCCCTCCCCAGAGAAGTATACATCAGTGTTATACTTTTCATCTTTAATTACACTGGTTGAAGATGAGTAAATGCACTCGAGATCCCAATTGGGAGGGAACAGATTCATTAGGTGGTTGTAATATGCCATCCAGCCTGCATTTTAGGATACTGTGTCTGCACAAGGAAGATGGTCTTCGACAAATCTACTCAAATATCCCAATAATTAAGTCCAGCTACTGCCTACCTTTGTACTAGAAACTGGGGAATGTTAAAAGATCTGGACCTTTTGAAGAGATAAGTACAGTATCAAAACGTAAGCTAATTTACCACTTCAGTGCCTTTTAGTGTATGGATCAAGATAGCCTTCTAGTATTTTAGAAAAGAAAAGTGAGAGTTTCCAACTATTCATAATACCACCCACCATTTTCAGGCAATCTCTATCACAGTATCCTAGCCCTACTTTCTCACTGAACTAACACAATCTGACTTCATGTAGTCATTTGTTTACTTGTTTACTGTGTGACTCCCTTCATTGGAAATTTCACTATGTAGGAAAGAAAGAGTATCTTTTTCATTTAAAATCATAGACCATATGGAACACAGTACCTGACCCTTGGCACTCAATAAATTTTTTGAGTGAATAAATATTGGTTCAGAATGTTTCCTTTCAATATCCTTATGGTTGGAGGGGTTGGGGATTGAGGTAACTGATGCTCCGCCAGTGTACCAGTCTTGGCATTTCTCTGGTATTATAATTATCTTAAGAACTTTCAGAATTTTGTTCTTTTGAGTCCAAACTGATTCAGAGATTTAGTATTCAACTCCCACAAATAAGGTTAGCTCAGTTTTCAAACCTATAAGCCAGTCTAGGTATTTTGCTCTTTGGCAGTAGATCTGGGTGCTCAGATCCTTTCTTGGCTCATTAGAATGACATCCATCTTGGCTTCTACCTGAGAACACTACATCACCAGGGTACTAATTACTTTGTACCCTAAACTGCCTCCCAGGCATTATAGGGAAAAGTGATCTATTTCAGGCAAGAAGGTAAAACAGAAGTTGCCTTCAAGTGCCTGGGAAATCAGACTCCCCCAAGGTCTCTATCTTGCTTCATACTCTTTCTGACTGAACACTCCATCCTGATTTTGTGTGAATATCTTGAATCAGGTGATTGATATTTTCCAAAACCATAAAACTAGAATCTTATGCCATTTTGGATTCTGGACTGTGAGCAAACAAACAGGGCAACTTCTACCCAAGCTTGTCACTTTGGTAGAACATTATTGAAGCTTCTAAATAAGAGCCAAGGTGTTGTCCCTTTGCTATGAAGCTCCTTAACGCTACAGTCCCAGTAAGCACATGGCCTGTGCACCAAGATGCCAAAGGTGGGACTTTTTCATCATTTCACTGTTGCATAACACATTTCTGTTCCCACTACCTGGGGTAATATTTTAAAATGTGACTCTTTAAGAAAAAAAAAATGTGTTATGGAAGGGTCTTTGCTCTCTTTCACAAACTCTCAGTCATCCCATTCTGCATGGTAGAATTATACAACCATAATTCTAGAATTATTTTCGTATTAGTCATAGTTTTTCTGCCACAAGAAAGAGAAACTATACCTTCAACAAATAAAACATATGGCACATATAAACAAAAAGTCCAGGTTGACTAACTCGAAGGTATGGAAGGATTTAGTTGTATGAAAATAATGACCAACAGGTCCAGGCCTACATCTTTCCAAAATGAAATCTAGTGGGGGAAAAAAAAGCCCACATATTTTTGGTTGCTCAATTAAAAGGACTAGTTTTACTTATTTATGCATACAAGAACTGGGGTACAGGCCAGAGGTGTGGGAGATGAGAGGATTCACCAGGACAGAGTAGGGAACAGAACAGGCAGATCGACTGAAACACACTGCTGAGGGGAGCAGCGGGTGTGACAGGAGAGGTGTGCTGAGCCATGTGGGTCACCCGCTCTGGCCATTGTCAGGAATCTAATTCATGCTGCAGTGGTGCAGATAGCATCATAGTGTGTTGTGTAACCTGCTGTGTCACCAGGGAGGCCCCAAAAGGTCTAGCTTTAGGATTAGTTTTAATTTGAGCCAATTGGTTTGGTTTAGGTCACATACCTATCCCTAAATTAACAATTTAGTCAGGGAAATAACCAGATTTATGTGCTATGTCCACCAGTATTTGAGGGGCAGAGCCAACTCTATCTGAAGCCAGTGGGTAGGGAGTGTGAGAGGCTGTTATTTCCCCCAGGAAAACTGGAGCAGCTGCCAGAATGACAGAATAGCAACTAAATCCTGGAGGAGCAAAATCACATAAATCCCTGACAGCAGAGATTCCCAACTGGGGGCTATTTTGCTCCTCAGGAGACACTTGTGAACACCTGAAAACATTTTTGATTATCACAACTGGATGTGGGGTGGGTGGGGTGGGGGGTTATTATTGGCATCGAGTCAGTACAGATGCTGCTAAACATGCTGCAATCACAAGTGAGCCATCCACGACAAAGAATTACCCAGCCCAAAAGGTCAATAGTGCTAAGGCTGATAAATCTTGACATGTGGTAACTGAGATGGAATATTTCCACTTGGTTGCACTGAACAAAATGATAATAGAGAATGAAGAAGGCAGAGAATATAAACATACCTAGGACACTCACTATCTAGTCAACTTAGGACTAAGTGGGAAAATGAGGAAGGTTTCCCAAATACCAGATAAACGATATCTAAGACCAACATGCATACACTGTTCAGCCATTTCTGAACTCTATTTCCAAGAAAATGGCTACTATATATTAGCTTTTCAACCCCAAAACATAGCTCCCATGCACTAATTTTTATACTAAAAATAATTCTTAAATAAGATTACTGATCAGGGCCTCCCTGGTGGCGCAGTGGGTTAAGCAACGCACTATGAACCACAGCAGTAAGAAACTGCAGCCTCTGCAGCCCGAGTTCAATCCCTGCCTCCGGTCAGGGAGGGGACCCACATGGCATAGCAGACCTCTCCTGCTTCGCCCGCTGCTGCCCTTGGCAGTGTGCTTCAGTCAGTCTGCCTGTTCTGCTCCCAACTCTGTCTGGTGAATCCTCTCACCTCCCATGACTCTGGTTCTTGTATGCATAAATTAAATAAATAAATTGCTGATCATCTGTGTAGCGGCAGGAAAGGTGGCACAGGAGCAGGGTTCGGGATGGTTCTGGGCAGACAGGTCAAGGAAGGAGAGTCTTGGAGCCCTCGGTGGCTTTTCATATTTTATTTAGTAGAGGTGGCCAGGTACATGGCAGTCATGGATGCTGGGGGGCCGGGAGGCTGGTAAGCCTCCCAGCCACCAGCATATCTCACCCTCTCGGCTGCTTTCTACTGCTGCTGCTCTTCTATGTTCTTGCTGCTGCTTGTCAGTACTGTTGGTCCTGTTGGCTCTGTCGGTTCTGTTGGTCGGTCCTCGCAGTTCTGGCGTTCTCATGACGCTGCCCATTTATGCCTGTGTCTCAGGTGCACCCACTTACACATGCCCACCCTGGAATGCGCGTAGCACCGCAGGTGTCCATCAGCACGCTGGTGGGAGGGTGGAAATACCTGATCATTCTCTGACCCTACAATCTGTTAAATCAATGACCCTGATTTTCATTCTTATGCTCTTTGATCTTTTTTACAGTATCTGAAATTTGACTACTTACCTGTTTCTTACATAAAATTCTCTTCTTGCTTGGAAACAAGGCCCCTGTAGTACGCAGTGTGTTCTATGTGACACTTCAGATATCATACTGACTTTCATGAGCTCACATAGTCTTCCTATGGGGGAGATTCCCAATATGTATTACCAGCCCACACTTCTCTCCCCAGGTCTGGTGCTTTGTTTCCAGTGGGCTAGTAGACATTTCCTCTTGAATACATCTCTATTCTTTCAGATTAAACATTGATAAAGTTAAAACTTTCATTCTCTTAAGAACATCTCCCGGGCCTCCCTGGTGGCGCAGCGGGTTAAGCAACGCACTATGAAGCAAACCGCAGCCACTGCAGTACGAGTTCGATCCCTGCTGCCGGCCAGGGAGGGGACCCACATGGTGAGGCAGACTTCTCCTGCCTTGCCCACTGCTCCCCTCAACAGTGTATTTCCGTTGATCTGCCTGTTCTGCTTCCCGTTCTGTCTGCGGTGAATCCTCTCATCCCCCACACCTCTGGCCTGTACCCCAATTCTTGTATGCATAAATAAATAAATATTTTTAAATAAATAAATTAAATAAAATAAAAATTGAATCATCCAGGCTAAGGTACCATCTTTGAAACTCCCTTCTACTTGATCCACTGGTGCCAGTCCTGTCAAGTCTCCTTTTTGCAATCTCTCTCACATCTTTTCACTCAATTTCAAGGCCCACTGCCATCAACATACTTCTAGACCTTCTTGCTTCATGCTAAGCTGTTGTAAAACCCTCCTCACAGGTTTCCTGCTCCATTCTATGCCAGTCTTTCCTAAACATTGTTGCTAAATTATACTTCTGCATAACTGCTTTGATTATGTCAACCAGTCTGTTCACGGGTGGGCAAAGTCTTCCAACTGTCAACAAGATGAAGTTAATCACGTTAACCTGGAAAAAAATTCCTGATAATTTAATTTCAATGCTATTTTTAAATCCCATTTCCTGCTGTTGACCTCTCCAATTGTAGTGGCTTCCAAACTTTTCTACATATAGAGTCATGATTCTGCTCACACTGTTCCAACCTGTAATACTCTACCACTCTCTGTCAAACACACGCTAATCTATTACCAACTCTATCACTTCTTCTACCAAAACTAAAGCAAGTCAGTTCCCACCTTCAAACTCATCTATACCACCTGTTCACTGGTCTGCTCATAACAAGGGGAGATATTTTCACCTAATTTTCTCTCCCTACTTCCATATTCCAGAGTCCACCTTCAAGACTTATTGCTGCTTTTCCAAATATAACAATGCCCACTCATTTTTTAAAACCTGAGCCCATATCTTATTTCTAAATGTACTCTCCAACACCTATGCCCTTTGAGGAACTTTTTTCCTGTTCCCAGCCTCTGTCTTCACAAGGACTCTGCAACTCCACACACCCATACTCCTCCCCCACCTCCAGGGTATAAAGTTATGTTACAAGTTCTATTTGGATCCCACATGGTCTTGTTTCAGCTATATGTTGTGTCATCTTTCTACTTCGTCATGAATTTTCCCAAAGTCAATGACTTGCCAACAATAATACTACCCCATGAAAACAGCTCCATGGCTGTCATATTGAACAGCATGTCTGCACCTAAACCTGAGTCAGCACCTTGATTCTTGTACTATTCTTTTAGAAAGTTCTAATCATAGGACCCTCACTCCTGGACCAGTCTGCCAAAACATATGTAACTGACTAGGACCCACTTAATTCCTAAGACATTCTGATGTTACAAAAATTATCTTTCCTCCAATTTAAAGCTAAAACCCATCCTCTCCTCTACCAGAACTCTTAAGGAAGCTTGACTTGAATATAAATATACCAATAAACCCATAAACCAATATAATTTCTTCCTTTTTTATAATCTAATAATATGTATGGCCTAAACAAAATTTTGGGTAATCATTTACTGCCTTTTGACATCTCTTTTACTATTTCCAATAGTTATTTGATCCTGACTTCATTTAACTTTTCACATCTCAACTCATCTATTTCAACAGCATGGAAGGTAATCATTCATAGAGGTCAAGAGCATAGTTTCTGGAAACAGAGGGCCAGATTCGATACTGCCTCTTTTACTAGCTATGTCATCTGTGATTGCATTTTTCATGTTTAAAGTTGTTAAATAACAGTGCTTATGTCATAAAGATCAAACAAACTATACAAACAAAGTACTAACGACTTTAGATTTGTATTATTTTTAATCAAAAAGTAGATGCTACTTTTAAAATGTTATAGAGGGGATTTTTTTAACCTCAGACACTATCATATCATTTCTATTACATCCTTCAGGCATCAGTTCTAATACTGAAGATACATAGGTCAACACTGTACAGTGAAAACAAGCAAGTTAGCAAGATGCAGTGAATAAAGTCACAGATTCCCTCAGGATGACATCACTGGGTCTTACATTTTTTGCATAGATTATTTGCTCTATGCTGTACCTGAAATTGTTATCTGCTCATGGAAAGCCTTGGAAAACCAACTTTTCATTTTAATACAAAAATCAGAGGCCTCAAACACAGAGTCCTAGATTTTCAAAACTTGCCGTTGATTGAATCATTACTATAAATGCAAGAATTACTTTATAGAGTTTAGGTGTTTAAAACTGTCTGAACTGCCAAAAGTAACTAACACAGAGAAGTCATAAAACATCAAAAGTTAAAGTAGCTTCTTTTTCTGATTAATTGTATTGTTTAAAAAAGTTTACCATGTTTTCCTATAATGTCTCTCAACATATTCATTTGTGGTAGAATTATGTGAAGCTAGATCAAACATACATATACATCATGTTTAGACCCTTTCAGATTTCCACACAACTTTTTTTAACAATTTTGGTTGCTTGCCACCAAGTCAACAATAATGATTCAAATGTCCCTTCATCTCCTCCCTGTATTTTGAATAGGCAGGACTGGCTTAAAGTATAAGTTAAGGACAAAAACTACATGCATTTTCATTTCTCTTTTCAACATGATGGATGTTACGATTCTAAGAGCCCTCAATCGCTGGATGAGGACATGGGATTTTTCCAATTAGTGTGCCATGAAACCCATCCAAAGTTTTCTTGTTTTCATTTCCCAATATGTCTTGCAAAAACAGCATTATTTAGAACATCATTCTAAAAAATGCAAAGTCAAAAACTCTACACAGAACATGTCTATGCCTCCAAAACTTACCTTGAAAATATGCCAGCTTGATATAAAAAGCCCTCAGGAATTTTACCTCAATCTATTACTCTGTAAAAGCATTTGTCTTTTAAGCATCCCATGTAAAATTTCCGTTATTTTATAAAGCTCCATCAGGACCAGGGACCTACAAATTCTCCCGCCTCAGAGAATAGAGGAATAGCACCACCATCAACCTACTGAGAACAGAATAGATATATCAGAAAACCTAAGGAGTTGTGACATGGTTGAAAAAATTCAAGTGATTCAGGTACAGCTCTCAATTATCACATAGGAATAGGTAGGGATGGTCTCTCTACTTCCTTTACTATTCCTTGATGACTACTGATTCATTTTCCCTTCTTCAACAAGTCAGTTACTACTGGTGAGTTTCAATTTCAACAGCATTTGTGTACAGAAGTAGAATGTTGAGGAATATGAAGTATATCTTTCCTTTTCTAAATGAATTCATTTTCACATAAATTGTTAACAGCCAACAGGTTGTTGACTTATTATTATTATTATAAAGTTGAAGCCTGATAAAAATTTGTAGTGATTAGAATTCTAAAAGCCTGGAAAACATAAAATAACTATATCATAAGACAGCAGTAGAAATAACCACTCACCTTTTCATACAAGGTAGAAACAATTTATTCAAGAAAATAAAAATGGATGCTGTTTTTGTTCATTTTTATCACCAGTGTAATATACATGGTGGTGAGAAGTCATTTTTTAAATAATTAGACTAATAAACTTATGTAGTTATTTATCAGGCTATTATAATGTGCAGCAGTCCTTGCTATGTATTTCAAATCCTATAACTTCTTTATTTCTTAATTTCAGAAGGTCAGCAACATAATGGAGCTGAGAGTTTTCCTCTGCTAATAAATCCCCAGAGCTGAGGGCTCAAACTAGATCACTTTTCCTTTACCTCACTGCAAAGTGCAAATTACTAATCAAGAGAAAAGAAAATCCCAGTAGTATAATCATTTTTACATTAATTTCCCTGGCTATGTACTGGGTTCAATGGTCTGAATAAGATTTCTCTTAATGCTACATTTTTCCTAGAAATTTCTATCAGAAGCAAGTCCCCAGGCAATATTTAGGATAATAAATGAGAGTGTCAGGATGAGGGATTATCTAGATCTTTCCATGTTCCCCTCAATCAAAATGCAATTAATAATGAACTCTATATCTGATAAAATAGATGCAGTCTGTCTCAGTGAATAAACACAATGAGGGCAGGGGTTTCCCATAGATGAGGTGGTTTGTATGATAGCAATATTCACTGCAGGTAAGAACATAATAGCTTATATTTATTAAATTCCTGTTGCCTGACAGATGGTTTGTGCTGTACTTTGTTCATTAATTCAAAGCCCCCAGAACAGTATGTAAAGTGGTGATTAGAATTTCCAGTTTTTATTCATATTATTTTAATTTAAAAAGTGTATCAACTAGCCCCAGTTCACATATCTGGTAAATGCTGGCACCAGTGTTTGAACCCCTTCTTCACTTGTGAACTGATTCTATTTACAATTTGATTTCCAAAACTACATTCCAAAATCCAGTGTTTGCTGTTTTAAATAAAAGCTGACTCTGCCCTGATTATAAATCTTCTGATAGATTCAAAATGCTGTTTCTCTAAAATTTTTCTCAAATTGCGTTTTCTTTTGTTTACCTTTTCCCTCCTCTATATTTTTGCTTTTATGAGATTTCCACTTTGTAGTAAAAAGCCAGAGCCAGGAAATATTTCTTTGTGGTTACATTTCTGATAAGAGCACAATATTCATTAAATAAAAAAATCAATAATTTTCCTCAAGAGAGTAATTGTAGAAAGCAAAGCAAATTAATAATTTGTTTATTTCTCCGCCTCAAATAGCTGTTGACTGGGTATAAGTTTTTTAACAGCCTTCAGACAACTCTGTAGAGGTTTGTTCATCCACTTTGATCTAAAATGATTATTCTGTGACATTTTTACTTGTTAAATTATAGTGAAGACTACTGCTAATAAGAAAGTAACTTTTATTATCTATATATCAAATAAATGACAATACAAGCCACCCAGTCTATGATTAAGTAGCAATTATTTATGGACAGTAGTTTTCTGTTTGTTAGTGCAGTATAATAATTATAGGGAAGGCAGAAAATAGGAAGTTTCAGTTCAAATTATGTTCACACTCATAGATGAAAAACTAGAGCCATGTAAGTCTCATTCCAGTTTTACTTGGAAAAAATAACCTAACTCATTAGAATTTCTTTTTTTATATAGCCCTGAAACTTAAACAAGCCTTTAAAATAATTGTATAGGACTTACCACGATAATAGTTTTTGTTTTTTTGGTTTTTTTTTTTTTTTTCTATTTCACTTTCTTTTAAGGAAGCGTATAAATACTGAAAGAAGGTAGATTTAAAGAAATTCTTTGTCAGACCAGATTTACTCTACTTTTTTAAGGACCTACAGCATGAAGAGCATTTAACAACCATGGCAAAAAAAGCTAATAATAATTGCCTATTTAGTTTACATTCTCTAGTTTTTCACCAACAATCTCACAGATAAGTACTATTATCATACACATTTTGCAGGTGTAGAAAAGTGAGACTTTGAGACATTAATTAACTTGCCCATCACAATGCAAATGACAAAGCTAGGATTCAACCCACACATATTTGACTCTAACTCTTATGCTATATCATCCCCAAAAAACACTGGTTTCTTCACTGTTATAAGGAAGAGCACATTCTCTATATAATTGTATATAGTCTTAAGTTTTTTTTGTATTTTTTTGCCTAGGCACAACTCATTTGTAAGCAAAGAGATGAACCTGGTTCAACTTAAAACATTTAACCATGAATTAGAGGGGCCTCCCTGATGGTGCAGTGGGTTAAGCAACGCACTATGAAGCAAACCACAGCCACTGCAGCACGAGTTCGATCCCTGCCACCGGCCAGGGAGGGGACCCACATGGCGCAG
>JAGFMF010011387.1:570780-641147 GCA_019455555.1 Galemys pyrenaicus
TGCTCCCCACTCTGTCTGGTGAATCCTCTCACCTCCCACGACTCTGGCCTGTACCCCAGCTCTTGTGTGCATAAATAAATAAATCTTTAAAAAAAAAAACAAAACCATGAATTAGAGTACTACAGCTTGCCTAGACCATAAGCTAGGTGCCCGGAGTGACACAAGACAGAAGCCAGTGCTCAGGACCTTAGAATCTAGCTGCAGTGTATGTCACTGTTGCTACTGGGACTACCAGAAAATGTTCTGTATGTCTATTTAACATACATTTAACCTTCCCATCATCTCTTTTTTTGCTAACTTTAATTTAGGTTTGAGACTATTTCTGTGGTTTTTTTTCTTTTCTCACTACCATTGTTATTTCCACCTGTGGTAGTCAGAATCAACAGTCACAAGCCAGGAGCTCCAACAGGACTCCCAGATGCACAACCAACACCCGGCCCAGCCCCACCATCACCAACATCCTATCCTCCCTCTGCCCACCATGTGGCCTCAGCCTCTCACTGAAGGGAGAGCTTAGCCAACTATAGGGTAAAGGTTGATCAGGTATTTCCACCCGCCCACCACTGATGATGGACACCTGAGGTGCTGTGAGCACTCCAGGGTGGGCATGCGCAAGTGGGCGCACCTGTGTTGAACACGGGCATAAATAGGCGGCGTCATGAGGACACCAGAACTGTGAGGCTCGATCAACAGAACCGACAGACGAAGGAGGAACAGCAGCAGCAACAGCAGAGAGGGTGAGATGCGCCGGGGGTTGGGAGGCCTGCTAGCCTCCCGGCCCCCCGGCACCCCTGCCTGCCATGTACCTGGCCACCTCTACTAAATAAAGCATGAAAAGCCACCAAGGGCTCCAAGACTCTCCTTCCCTGACCCGTCTGCCCAGAACCATCCTGAACCCTGCTCCAGTGCCTCCATCCTGCCGCTACACCAACTAACTCAACCTCTCTACTAATGTAAGCCAGAAACGAAGGGGGCACTAATGCCCTCTAGAATAGACTTGTACCAGTGAGCACACAAGACAGCAAGGCTCAACAATTAAATTTCTCACCTCTACCAAGGCTTTAGGTATTCCCTTTCCAGAAGGCCACTTCCGGGTACAGTATTACAAAGCCAAACTTCTCAAGAAGCCCACTAATGCACCATCTCCTTCTCTGCTTCATTTTCCTTGTGTCCTCTCTTGCTGCTTTGGTATTACACCTTCCTCTCCAATAAAGCAGTATCAGGCTTACCTCAGCTGTTCTGTTTTCTAGGAAACGTAGGCAAAGACAATCAGGTTAACTTCCCAGCAGTTCTGTTCAGTCATCCATCTCTAGATCAGTATCTCTTCTCAAAAAAAAATGAAACATATTTCCCCAAATATTAGTGCAGATATAACATAATCGCTTTTTCAATATCTCTTTCTTCAGATCTTCTGTCAGTACTCCCAATCCAAACATGAATTTTGGAGTAAAAATTTTATTCACAACTCAAAGCAAAAACACAATCACCTCCATCATATTCAGATTCATTTCTTTGTACGCTCATTTACTGTTTCAGGCTTTCTCTTTAAATATGTAAATATCTTTAAAGAGGTAACACATTATAGCATTCAACATGGTTCATGTGAAGTAAATTATCTGTTTAATTGAGAATGAGCTCATCATTACATTGCAACCATCAAAAATCAAGACAAAGAAAGTATGTATGCATGGGCACAATATAAGAATCCTGGAAGTCTGAGGCACCAAAATAGAGAAAAGGGATGCAAAAAGATGAAGTGGGTGATTAAGAAAGGCAATAACACATGCTTCAAATTTCAGCTAGGGTCAAGACCTACATTTACAAAACATTAAGTAACTTTCTTTTCTTTACTCTCAGTAACTAGTTTGTGAGGCTTCTGTAAACTATAAAAACAAGTTCATTACAAAACAAGGATTTTAAAAAAATGACTTGTTATGTTGTGGTCTCATGGTACTTTGGACACTTCACTGACCAAAGCCTTTCAGATTTCTAGCCAAAATGAAGCACAGAACAGACAACTAGAGAGTATTTCTAGAACAAGGAGAGAAAAGAACCTTCTGGAGGAGACTTTGGGACTGTAAACAGCCATTAAATACTTTTGTTGCTGTGCAGTCTATAAATCAGCATGTAAATAGAACCAAATTTTAAGCCCCATAAAAAATAACAAGGTTTTGACCAGGGTCAAGGTAGAAATCTGAGAACATGTTGGTGATGAGTCACTTGGCATAACTTACCAAGGGCCCACGTGGGCATAAATTTTAAAAAGATAAATCAAAAATTGCATCCAATTTGAGATTTCATAGCCACTCAACTATAAACTCTTAGTTAATCTTCACTGATTTATAACTCCTGTATTAATCTGAAACTAGTTGTGATATCAGGTATACAAACTAAGAAAAAGTCCTGATTTTAGCAATAATTTTTCTTTTAAAACCATGTTGCTTCTTCTTGAAATAATTCTTGACCCTTTTCCTATTTTTGGCACTTATTTCCTCATTCACCTCCTTTTAGTCTGTCTACATGCTATAGTACTCAGTCTTCTCATTTTTCTTGGCAAAAGAAGGCTATTTAACCTCTTGGTCATGGAATAGCTTTTAGGTGAAACAATATTACTCTCCTCCAAAATTTCTTCCTGACCTTTACCTGAAAACTGTCCTTCATTAGGTTGAAGGTGTACTTACACACATAACCTGATTTGACACTTTTGACTGAATTGGCAGCTTATGTGTCTGATTTGTGGCCTTTCTGCCTTCTGGAATTTCCAGAAAGAATTTTACCGAGTATCTTGATTGGAAAGAGCAGGGTGGTTTCATTGTGCAGATGTAAAAGGCCGTTTCAGACATAGAAATAATACTTTGTTTGATTTCCTTCTAACATTTTGCAAAATAGCTTCACATCTATTCTCTCATTTAATATCTAATCTGATGTGGGAAAAGAAGGGGAAGCCACAGTAGAAAAAAATTTAAAAAGTGTAAGGGACCCAGGAGAGGTTTGTTTTACTAGAGTATATGGGAAAGAAAATTTAGAGACCACAAGGGAACATAAGTTGAGTTTCCATGTTGGGAAAACCACTAGATGATGGAGAAAACTTTAATTCGTAGATAGAGGACAATGAGGAACAATGTGGTTATATTGGAAAGTGTAAGCATTCTTATTTTATATGGTATATTTCAACTGACAATCTCAAAGTCTTTGTTCAATGGTTCACAGATTAGTGCAGGGATTTGAAGCATGATCTCCCCTGTCTCATATTAGGTATTGAGATCTAACTCTTCCAAGTTGTTTGACTTCAGAAAGGCTAAATGTCTTTAAAACTCAATTTTCCCACCTGTAAAATGGGAATAATACTGTAATGTAGCATATGCCATAAGATTACTGTGAGAATTATGCCTCAAGTGCTGCCTACAGTACCTGGAGCACATTAAGTGTTCAAAAAACCTAGCATTTGCTACACAGTAAATACATTTTGTCAGTTTTTCCAAAAGAGTCTGGGGAAAGAATGATTCACTTATAGCCACAGATAAACAAAAACTCATTTGGTCTTCCTGATGGCGCAGCACCACACTGTGAAGCAACCACTGCACAGCAGCACAAGTTTTATCCCCAGCCAGGGAAGGGACCCACATGGTGCAGCAGACCTCTCCTGCTTTGCCCACTGCTCCCCTCAGCAGTGTATTTCGGTCACTCTGCCTGTTCTGCTTCCCGCTCTGTCTCTGGTGAATCCTGTCACCTCCTGCAACTCTGGCCTGTATCTGAGATCTTGTGTGCATAAATAAATAAATCTTTTTTAAAAAAACAACTCATCTTGGTCAAATAAAGCTGATTACATCCGCTTATCCTTTATCATCTTGAGTAACTTCCTTCCTCTTTATGGAAATTAAAGTAAAATGTAATAAATACAGATTTGGACACTAAATTAGAACAATGTCCAAAGTAGAATACTGCTGTTTGGCATGATTTGGATAAGTTATTTTTAGGGGGTTGGGAACAGTAGTACCATTAATTTATATGGAAAATTTTTTGAGCATTTCCAGACCCATAATGTAAACTATGAAGTCATACCTTATATGAATATTCTCCTTTGGGTTAGCAGGGAAACCTCTAACTAAATTAATTAGGTGATTAAAATATACCTATTTATGACCAACTCTATCTGTAAGAATATACTAAATCTACTATTAATCCTACCACTAAGCTAACTCTGCCTTTATAAAGCCCTCCCACTGAAGAACAAGAAGCAGTGGCCCATGGACAGATTGACTCTTCTCATATAAAAAGTCAGTGATGGGTCCAAAAACAATCATTCAAGCATAGATTAAGGCCTTTCTACTAATAGGAACTTTGGTTCCTCCCCAATTCCACCACCCTCCTCTGAAATACACCCAACCTTCTTATTAAAGGGGCATTTGTATTTCGTAAGACTCTTCCCAATTACGCTTGAACGACTTGTGGGAGGACCATCGATCTCCAGAAGCAGCTTTGTGGCTCTATAGTCTCCTGTTCAGCCCATCACTTGGAACTACCTTCCTGCAAGTCAGGTGAATACTAGTGAAACCCTTCATGGACTTTTATTATATGTATTAATTATGGTCATTCTTACAAAAACTAGAAGCCCCCTTTATCTAAAAATACTGCTATTTGGGGGGCCAAAATCTCCAAAAGACAATGCTCTTTTTCTACCTTTTCTAGCCTGGGGTCAGCTGCAGAAGTAGATACTTTTTTCTCCTTAAATAACTTACAAATAGAAACATGGCTCTGTACTAGCCTCCAAAGAAACTCTGTTTCTTCATTCTACAAAGACAAGCAAGGTGCTCAGTGTGGTTTATAATTAATACTACACAAAGATGAAATTAGTCTTTTTTTCCAGATAAAGAAAGCTTACAAAATAGTGTGTAAAATGAGATCAGACTCAGTATATACATTCCTCTTTCTGAAATTGAGGGCACACGTACGAAGTGAAGTGCCAGATAAGGATCAGTTTTAAATGCTCAATTACCAATTTCAAAATGAGTAATTCTTTTCTGAAGGTAAGAAGGTATAAGTTAAGCAAACTGAGACAGATTTTTTTAATCTTCATCTCAGCATATCTGAGAAGCAAATCTTTCTTATAAGTTAATATTTGTAATTTTAGTAGGCACAATTTCAGAAACCAGTTTATAATTTGGCCTAAAATGCTACACCTATTTTAATTTTTATGTTTTTTATTAACTTTGGTAACATTGGGGTATCTCCATCAGGTAGTAATTCCACTCTTAGGCATCTACCCTTTTATTTATTTTTTTAAAAGATTTATTTATTTATGCATACAAGCACTAGGGTACAGGCCAGAGGTGTGTGTGGGGGGGAGGGGGTGAGAGGATTCACCACAGAGAGCAGGGAGCAGAGCAGGCAGATCAACGGAAGTACACTGCTGAGGGGAGCAGTGGGCACAGCAGGAGAGGTCTGTCACACCATGTGGGTCTCCTCCCTGGCTGGAGGCAGGGCTCGAACTCGGGCTGCAGTGGCTGCGATTTGCTTCATAGTGCATTGCTTAACCCACTGCGCCACCAGGGAGGCCCAGGCATCTACCCTTTTAAACTTTCTATTTAGTACTGTATTTCTGAATGACATTGAAGATGTTAACTTCTTCAGACCCAGAAGTAGTATGGCTATGAAAATAACTACTAATTGTACTTCACATGTTCTGTGGAATAGAAACAAAGGAGTTGAAGTGACTTAAAAAATACCACAATCAGAGGTCAAGCCAAGGTACCATGTGCCTTAAGGAAACTCTTCTGGGAGAGCACCTGGATGCCTGCTTCCCTGCATGAGTCTACAGGTCAAAAACCTCCTCCCTGAGAGGAAGCCTAACCATGTCTCCCGCCCAATTTCCTCAGCTTCCCTATTTCCAATCATGACTTTTTCAAACAACATGACCATCATTTCTCTTCGTTGTTTTCTGGGAGCTACCTTCTCCTCCTCCCTCCCCTGGCTCTTCCCCCACTAGCCCCCAGGTAGCTGACTCCATCCTTGAAGGAACTCTCAAGCTTTTCCATTTCCATGTCCTGTGCCACCTTGGTCAGGTCTTCATGCTCTCCCTCTCTGTATTGATTCTCTGAACACTCAGGAGCTCTCTTTGGTCATCCTGCTTAACTTCAGATCTCTTCAGCACACCTTTCCAAATCTGCATTCACATCATTGGCTCTGCACTGGGCCCACTGAGATCTGACCCCATCCTTAGTGTCAGTAATACAATGCTCCTCAGATTTTAATGTGCAGGATCCCCAGGATCTTGTTAAAAGGTATAGTCTGACTCAGCATATCTGAGATGAAGCCTAAGGCTCTGCATTTCGAACAGACACTCAGGAGACACTGATGCCGCAGGTCCATCCAGAACCACACTCTAAAAAGCTGAGATTTAGCATCCAAGAATATGTTGGAAGATAGAACAGATTGACTCTAACTTTGTCCACTTCTTGAGCTATACACCTCTGGATTTACATAAATCCTTCCTCTTATATGACAAGTATAACATTGAGGCTTTACAGATTTTGCTCCCATAATTTCCATTTTCAAAAAGCACACTCAAAATAGCTCACTGTAGCCACAAGCACCCTTCAGTCCCTTAACTTGCTCCAAGACTTGTAGAATCCCATCACTGCTGCGGGGCAATGGTTTTTGAAATGGAATTGAACACGGATGTTGCCTGGCATATCAATGAATCCAGTAAGAACTTTTATTCCCCTCTTTTGTTATTCGCTGTATTTTTTTGAGAGGGAAAAACAGACTCAAAATAAAATAAAATCACCAGAAGCTCCTGCTTCAGCCATTTGCTGCTTCTGTCCACTTTAAAGTGCTGGCTGCCTCTTAGCCTCAGTTTCTCTAAAAGTAAAACAGGATTTTCCACTTGACAAGGTTAGAGTAGGATTTACAACCTCTAGTGAAACCTGCTGTGGAAAGATGCTATAAAGAAATGTAGAGTGTTTTTTGATTATGGATCACATCTGCACCAAGACCAGAAACATTTTTTGACAGAAGAAGGACTTAGTGTTCTCCATTCTCCACATTTCTCCCGCTAATGAGGTATGGAACTACGTAGACCATAATGACTCCAGCTTATAGTGTAGGTTCAGTTACTATGTAATCTCATAAATCTCTCTTGGCCCTAAGTAACAGTTAACCTCTACTTCCTCTGATATTTTATTTATCCTGTAAATCAGCACTATTCTTTCACTTCACACAAAGGAAGTTGGGAACCCCAACTCTCCCAGGAATGCAGAGGCAGACAAGCCTCTGTGTGTGCCCCTGATCCAGGAACCTCCCTGCAGGTGGGCCACCCCCCAGACTCAAAGCAGGGAGTCCCATCAATCACTAAAGATAGTTATGCCAGCAGAGTTTGGGAAGGTGAGTTAAATACCAGGCTAACAGGCACTGCTGCCTGAATACAAGCCAGAACAGACAACAGAATCACAAAATTGAAAACATTAGCAAAAAACAATTTGGGGCATCAAAGTATGTGTCTTCCTCTATTTGAACTTGCTTTCAACCAACTTCAGGCACAACGGTGTGTGTGCACACAATGGGTGCATACCTATGGTTTCTCCTTTAAAGAAACTCTGCTTCCTGGCTGGAGATTTGTCCTGCCGGGTGGGGGTGCAGTGGGTTCCTCCTTCTCTGGAACAAGGTGCCCAGTGACCTGTTCTAGAGAGCTGGGGAGGTGGTCCCTCATTTGTCTTCCTCTATCCTCTTCCCTGCACCGAGCATAAAATATGGAAAACTATGACGTAAGTGGAAAACTAAGAAAAAAGACTTGACACTAACCTATTTGTCAGGAACACACAGACAACTTTGATTTTAGCCTTATTAATAAAAGGTAAAATTTCCCCTAATTAGTTTAAAGGAATATCTTTTGGGCGCCAGTTTAATGAAATCCAGTACCCTTTAATTTCTTACAGGTCATTTAGTGTCCAATTCCACGGACTTCAAAGAAGTTTAATCATACAATGAGGAGAAAGGCTTATAATAAAATGATTTACTTGACTTCTCCCTGCTGCAACTACAGGGAAGTGAAGAGAAAAGATAAAAAAGCAGGAAAACAAATTAAAGGGGAAAGTCAAGGTGAAGATGAATAGTACTGGAGGCAAAAGGTGAATATGAGGTCAGAGACAACAAAGAGTAAGTCTTGAGATCTATGGTAAATGAAGTTTGATTTTTAATTAGAACTGGGATTAACTTGGAAGTTAGAAAAAGAATCTCAAAATTAAACACTAACAGAAAAAGGAGATCAATTTTCTTAGATCACATTTTTTAGATACTCTAAATTTTAAGTTAACTCTGCCTATAGTATTTATGTCTACAGGATGTTTGGGGTGTGTGTGTGTGTGTGTGTGTGTGTGTGTGTGTGTGTGTGTGTGTGTGTGTGTGTGTGTGTGTGTGTGTGTGTGTGTCCATAATGGATTGGGAGAGATAAAACTCTTGATTTTCCCATAAGCTTGAATCATTGACTCATGCTATTGCTACATGGACAATTTCCAAACTGAGCATTTTCTAAAGACCAAAACAAAGCTATGATTGCACTCTGCACAAAAGCATTCCAGATCGCTTTCAGCCTGGTTTTCTCTTACCAGATAAGAAAATTTTATTCTGCCCATCTTACACTGACCCTTGATAATTCACCAGCTTACTCACAACTCTCAGCTTCTCCCTGTTTATATATTCCAAACCAAATACTATGCAAAAGTTTACTGAGTATACTTTCAGATCTACTAAATTTATCTTTTCAGCTGCCTAGAAACTGAAGAAAACCCATAGCTTTGCATTTTTGAACTTAGATTTGAACCATAGTGCTAGATTCTTCATTTAAATCTAGGTCACAATCTCATGCTCATTTTATAATACAATTTCCTTTGTATACAGGCTAGTTTTAAAAGGGTTTTATACTTTTACAGCTTTTCCTGTTTTAAATGAAGTGGTTCTCATGTGGTCTTGGCATAATTTTCAAGCTTTGGAAATACTCAACTCTGTTTATTTGTGGAAAGAGGGTAAAAATGCTCATATAAATGCTATATCAATAGAGTACATCTTACCTGATAAAAGCACTCATTTACCCATATATGTTTCCATTCAACGTGCTTTCATTGAATGTCTAGGTAGGTGGTTGCCACTGGTAGGAATACAAAAGCAGGGTGAATATCACAATATAGCTAAATTAGAAGTCATTTAATTTAGGGTCTCTACTATTTTGCAGCCTCCTGGAAGCCATGATTATTTCAAAACAAATTTAAAAAAAAAATAGAGTGATCATAGGTGTTTCAGTGGATCATATATCACTGAATCATATACAGTGTTACCTTCATTTTAAAAATTAAACAATCAAAGTAGAGTGGCCAACTGTCCAGCGCTCTCTATGTTTTAACACTGAAATTCCCACTTCCTAGAAAGTCCCTCAGATTCCAACATACTAGAACAGTTGGTCACCCTACAAAGTGAAGGACTCATTTTCTCTGTCTTCAATGATCTCATCCCTAATAAAAAGATAAACAAATTCAGGGAAATGTTAATCAGGTGAGGTAAGGCTCAGCATATGTGTAAACGTGCCCAAATGTTTCACCTATGGAGATTTTGCTAATAGATTACAGATTTCTTTCCTGAACTCAGACATTGCCTCAGAATCCTTCTCAAGACAATGCTTTTCCAGACATCAACTACTGATGAACTGCAGTTGGCATTAGAATTGACACCCTTTTTGCTATCCTTGCATTCTTTCATGCCAGACAAATTTTGAGGCATTTTTACTTTACTAGACAAACTTTAAAAGAAAATTCCAATATCCATGCCATGCTCTAATCTTGATTGGTAAAATAAGTCTAACTATTCAAAATTACTAAGCATGGGTTTGCATTCCTTCTTCAGGAGCCTCCCAATATCATTTGAAATATCCCAAAATTAGTTTCAACATTTATTGTCAATCTTTTAAAAATATTTCTTAAAAAATGGAGTTGCCTTTTTAAACTACAAGGTATTCCTACAAAATATATAGATAGAGCAATAAATTATTTTTTTCAATGAAAGTGATGTTAGAATTTCTCAGCACAGTTTGTAAAACAAATTTATAAATTGAGCAGCAGCCCCTACCCCAGCATCTGTGTACTTTTAAAAATAAAAACATAGAGTAAGAATATATGCATAGGGTCTCCCTGGTGGCGCAAGAGGTTAAGTGCCTGTAGGGTAAAGGTTGATCAGGTATTTCCACCCTCCCACCACTGATGATGGACACCTGAGATGCTGTGAGCATTCCAGGGTGGGCATGCGCAAGTGGGCGCACCTGTGTTGGACACGGGCTTAAATGGGTGACGTCATGAGGACGCCAGAACTGTGAAAACTGTGAGGATCGACAGAGAACTGCGAGGACCAACAGAACTGTGAGGACCAACAGACAGGACCGACGGAGACAGCCCAGCAGAGAGAGAAGAAGTAGCCGAGAGGGTGAGATGCTGGGGGGCTGGGAGGCCTACCAGCCTCCCGGCTCCCTGGCACCCCTGCCTGCCATGTATCTGGCCACCTCTACTAAATAAAGTATGAAAAGCCACCGAGGGCTCCGAGACTGTCCTTCCCTGACCTGTCTGCCCAGAACCATCCTGAACCTGCCTCCAGTGCCGCCCCCATCCTGCCGCTACAGTGATAATATTTACTTTCGACTTTTAAATTCTTTGTTAAGCTAGCATGTGAGGTTTTTTTTTTTTTTAAAGAAGTAAAACACTAAAGGGCTTGGAATTTTCTTCTCATCTTTACATTCGTGCAGGACACAGGAGATTTTTCATAAATGCTGTTGCCAACTGGCTGAAAAGCACTGTATGAAAACTGCACCAATTGAACTCATATAATTAGTAAATTATATAAAAATCTAAGTTAATTCATTAAATCACTAAACATTCAGTAGTATGATAGGAGTTCATATTACAAATAATAAATCATTTGAACCTAGTTTCCTTTGATCTTATTGAGTATTTGAAGTCCATGACAAATATACATATATTTTTAAACTGAGTTTATATTCTCAATATGCTGTTTGGCCTAATTACAAATCTTGAAATGTGAACTATAGAGAAGCTCTAAAAATAATATTCAGGCATAAGTCTCTATTATTAATTTAAATATGATCTCAAGTAGCACATGCACAAAGGCTACAAGGATAATGTACAAATGAACAGAGGAACTAAGTCAATCTAATCATGTAGGCGTTAAAGTTTTCTCCTTACTTTCCCTACAGTTGAAAAGATCAAAGTGAAGCCTGGAATTATCATTGCATTAGTTTCAGTCATTCCAGTTTCACAGCGTCCAGTCATTCTGTGTGTTCTATATTCAGTGCAGCTGTTGTTGTGGCTCTTGAGATGTTAGACTCACTAATAAGTTATTTTCCAGTCTTTTGGCAAGAATCAGGCTATAAGAGAAATGGCTTGTCTTGATGTGTTCCAGCTGGAAGTAAATATGTTCTCCCATTGAAAAACAGGTCATTGCCTGGAGGTTTCCAAATTTTGCCTAACTGAAGTGAGAGTTGCTAAGGAACCCAATGGTTATATGTGATTAAGGAAATGAAGGGACACAGAGCTCCAAGCCCCAGGAAGAGGTTAAGAACTCTTAATTTCAATCCCAGGTTTCCTTGATAACAGGTTTTACAACCTTGAAAATGCCACTTAGCCTTTGGCTGTACTTCCATAGCTATAACCCTAATTATTTAATATTTATTGAATACTCATAAAGAACAGGTTCCTGAAGAGAACATAAAACAAAAACAACTAGCTGTGTCACTCCAGTGTTCATTTTATAAGGACCCCATGAATAGTATTTCAGTCTACTTTCACTTTGAAAACGCATTCTGCCTAGATTAGAAAGTGATCATTTGATATTTAAACAATATTCATTAGTAATTTTTCAACAGGATAAAAGAGAGCAGATGTAGTTGGCTTCCTTTTTTCCTTGGTGCACAATTCCAAGAAGTCCTTGCTTCAGGACAAAGTGAAGGCTTTCATTCTAATATTACACTATGAAGATAGTCTAAGAAAACAATGAAAATATGGGTACAGTTGTAAGGTTTTATTTATATTGTCTTAGGTGGGATTTGATGGGCTTTTGGTTATTGTGTCAAAGACAAGTTTATGTTGAAACCAAAGGGGCCTCTCCTACAGAGGCCTACAGGAGGTTCTCTCCCTTTGGAACGCACACCCCATTTTCCTTAACCCATGTCACCAACACATGGTGTCCTAACCTAACAAATTTTTGCTTAGATAGCACCAGAGTTGCTAAGAACCATTAGAGTCTGCCACTGTGAATGGTCGCTGATGCTTTCAACATTCCACATGACGCCACAGTGCTGTAGCACACCCGCAGACGTGTGGCTGACAGGTCTTCCCTGCAGTATGGAACTGTTTTCAACAGCAGTTCAAACACACCAGATTCTTTAAAACAATTCTGCTGGAATGTTGTTGTTTTTTTTTTTCTTTCTGTTTTTCTTGGAATCTTTGTTTTAAGATGAAGTTTCATGATTATTTATCTAGTCTCAAAAGTCACAGAAAATGTTACATTTAAAGAAGCTGACACAAGTTGGAAAATATTTAATGACCTGGGAGAATGATTTTTACCTATTTTGGGATTAAATATGTAAGTGCTTTACCATATTAGAATATACAGAGAAATATTTTTTCTCTCATTTTCTGTGCATTCTTAACCATTTTAAAAGAAATTTACTACATAAAAACAAAAAGTGGGAATCAGTTCAAGTATCTAAAATCATCTAACTAATTTTGCCTTCAGAATTAGATCATTGACAACCCACCAGTTTAGTCCTTACTAATTCAAATAATATGATTATTTGTACAAGAGGTAGCCTGAAGTTTACTTTAGAGCTATCTTTGAAAAAAATAATAGTAATAAATAGATTTCAAAGTCAGTAAATTTATCCAGTGTCATTAGAGAATAAGTCCCACATAGATATACCTACTTTTTAAGAGCCCAAAATTTACTATCATTTAACATTTTTCATGATGGCTTTGTGCAAGCATTGCAAGAATAATTAAATATTGTACTACGCTTTAATGTAACCTCATAACTTAGATGGGCATACCATTGGCCCCAACACTAAATGGCCCCAGGCAGCTTCATAATGGGGAGTCTGCAGTCTCACACTTCTCTGCCTTTCACTGTAAGCTGTCATTTTTCAGCCTTTGGCCTCTCACAGCCCTACCTCAAAACAACCTTTGCTTCTAAGGTGAGGTAAAGAAATAGGCAAACTCTTTATAAACTTAGGCTCCACACTGGCTCTATTTTCATTAGAAGAAGAATTACCGTACAGGATTCTGGATTGTGAAATGATGGAACAGAACAGAAATAACTAGACAAGTGAGCAAATTATGTTTTCTGCTGAAAATGTATTCCAGGCATTATTTCCGATCTGATCTTATACAAATTGTTTTCTGTATAGGTTCAAGGCTGTGATCCTGTCTTTATACAAGACCTCTTCTGTTTTACTCTGCTTTTACAGTTTACCAATGAGATTTTAAATCCTAATCTTATACCCTCAACATTTTACCCAATATCCCATGGACATCTGGTAACCTTATGGGTTAGATTTTTTTTTTATTCCAGTAATACAGATCTTTGATGAAATTCTAAGTTTCACCAGGTTCAAATCCAATTCATCTTGAATACTAGTTATAACTAGTAGTTATAGCTTCTAATGTTAAAACTGAACCTTTGCAAACCTCATTAGAGAAAAATCTCGTGACTTATCTATAAGACCCTGCATAGCAGAGAATTCAATTCTTAGTTTCTCCTTTAGTCCAATGAGCCAAGACAGCCTATACCTGACAAACGCTGCCACCACCTCAGCACACACTACAGCAGAGCCAAGGAAATACTGAACTGCTAGACACCACTCATGTGAGAGAAATACTTTATGACCTTTAAAGCGACCCTTTGTCCATTCATATAGCTCTCTGACAATGCGCCACACATTTCTCATGGTGGATTTGACTCTTGGCTCAGTGAGATCTAAAGGAAGTTAACTAAAAATGCATAAGGGCAATTTTTATCACCCGTTTCTGTGGGAGCCTAGAAAATTTGCTCCGAACCCAAGTCCTGTGGCCTGAAGTATTCAAACTGTCACTAACACACACAGCGAGTTCATAGACTAGCAAAGACCCCACAGACCTCTCAGTTTCCCCACAGGGCAATCAAATCTGTTTGTCCTACAGCTGTGCAGAGATATATTTTAATAGCAACATTATTCTTTAGAATTAGTGTCTGTTTCATGACTAATTTTACAGGATTATGTATGACCATTAAATCAATATATTCCTTTGCAGCACACCACACTCACTTCACTTTCCAAAGTTAAGGTTCTTTAAAACCTTATTATTTTTATCTTACAAACAGCCAGTCAGAACGATGAGAATCACCCTCAAACGATTATATTTTATAATGTGTTTTCACATTGAGCAAAGGCAGAAGTGGGGAAATGAGCCAAAAGCTCTCCATCCTTAAGAAACTTAAAGAAGTCTAATTTAATAAATCATATATCCAGAAGCCGAGGCTACTTTGGAAGGTTTTGATCAGAACCCATCTTTTGACTAGGCTCTGTCTTCACCCAGTCAGTGTACACCAATGGTCAAACCTGAAACTGAAAGGAGAATAATTATTCACTCAATACCCAGCTCCACATTATGAAATACCCTGCTGAATTATGGGTGGGTGATCAGAAAACATATCCAGGTGCTTGAGGCATTCCTTTGTATGCCCCTCCTATCCACCTGCCTATTTCCCAGCCTGGACAGATCATAGAATGGACTAACTCAGCTCTATCTTTCCACTTTCTGGTCGACTGCTCTGTCTCTACAGAATGGAAAAGACTCCTTTCAACGCTATCGAACACCTACTCCTGACTTCCCTGTCCTTTTTTCTCCCAGACAATGTAATTTGAGCTGAAATCACCTTTTGGGGTTTTTTGTTTTGTTTTTCTGGTTTTTGATTTTGCCCCTGCTGCATAAAAACTGAAAGGGGAAAACAAAGGCTCACAGGAACTGTGGAGACTAATACCATTTCTGGTCCCAGCTGTCAGATTTATTTCTTCTTTGTAGCTAAATCAGGTCATTACACTACAAATCTTTATTCTAGATGAAAGATTTAAATCTCCACAGAATGGGGGGGGGGGGGTGGGAAGGGAAGGCACGCATAAGAAGCCATACATAGTAATTGACTAGTTTTATCTGGAAGTTGGTATGGCAGCTGCTATCAAATTCTGATAAACTTTTACTGACCCCTTTCACTTTCTGGAGTCCCTGGGAATCCCAGCAACCAACTTCATTGTCCTGAAACTCAGACTTTGTTCTTAATTAAAAACTCTATCCACATCTAAGATGTCATATTTCTACAGAGCTACTTGAAACAATCAAAGAAATTAAAGGATCTTTGGGGTTGCTTTGTAATAATAATAGTAATAAAAAAAAAAAGTTCCTATAACTCAAGCATTTGTCCTTGACGTGTTCTGAATTATTTCTTCAGAATTTTTTTTAAAAGGCAGACATAATGGAAGGCTTAGAGATTCCATTCAACTGCTTTAAAATCAAAACCAAAGAACAGCAGTAGCAGAAGTCTGAAAAGGCATTAAGTCATCAAAATCGCCATTCAGTGAAACAGCTTTGAACAGATGTCTCTCCCATCATCTTTATCCAAAGAACCAGGAAGGGGACAGTGAATATATTAATAAAGATAATAAAGCAACCAGTCAGTGCAGCTTTCATACAGGTATTCTTTAGGCAGACTTGTTAAAGGGGCCTGAAGCAGCCACTGTCGTTTTTGCTTTGTGTTGCAACCTCTTATTTTCTCACTATTTCAGGAGATTAAAAGGAAGATAGTGAGCAATGAGTCTTAATTCAGGAGACTGATCTTGTACCTACAGAAACAGGAGAGTGAACACTTATCTGCAGGCCTGATTAGGCAGAATGGAGCCCACTTTTTTTCAGGACTCCCCCACCCCATCGCAAGCTCAGATCCAATTTCTACAGAGCCTTTGGTGTTCAAGGGTCCGAGAGGCCATGAGCATTGTTGATTCTGCATAGACAGCGCCCCGAAGCCACACAATGCAGGGGCTGTGAATTTACAGACTTGGAAAAATGTCCGTTTACCACATTTTAAATTATGTTTCATTCCTAACTGCCAAAGAGGTTCAATTTTCAATTTTTCAAGAACAGTCCACTCCTCTGAAGGAGGAAAGGTGGAGCCTGTCAAGGAGCAGAAGGAAATGTTCTTGGGTCAGAGTACTTATGTCAAAAGTCCTGTGAAAGCTGTTGGGATCCTGCCATAAATGTTTGAAATCCTGACTGAGAGAAAGGCTAGAAACTAGGGCTGCCCCTACTCATAACCTCAAGGCCCATCTGACAAAATTATCTTTGACCTAGTCCTGTCATAATGTCTAAAACTGCTCCCTCGGAAGACCTCTTCCCTGTTAAGTGCATCTTCTCCAGAAGGTCCCTATTTAAATGCTAATGTTTTGCTCACCCAATATCAGTCATTAGTTTATCACATTAGCCTTGGTCACCCCAGGAAAATGGAACTTGGTCTGGTAAGCACTAATGAAAGGCAAGGTGAAAGGGATGTTCCAGAACATGTGTGGGGGGCAGAGATGTGAGTGGTGCTGGTTAAATAGAGTGTACTAGGGTCACCAGTTAAAGTGACAGGCAATAAACCAGCACTCCCCCCTAAAAGTGGGGTACACAACAAGCTTCCCAGAGGGAAAAGGATGCTAAAATGAAGATAGAAGTATACTTTAAACAAGCCATAGCTCCTTCATCATTTTGTCTAGAGTTGTTATTAGTTGTGTCTAAGTAAATCCAATGAGTGAGACAGAAAATACTACCCTAGTCCTAATAAAAGAGATGGTCAGACACTCCTCATGCCTCCAGAAGAAACAACTCAACTGGGAATTTGAAGCAGCAATCTGGCCCTTGCCATTTAAGATGATCCACTGCAAAGTAGGCCAACTCCATTTGACAGAATGACAGCTATTCCCACAGTGTTTTGGGGATGTTATTTGAAAATTAGATTATTTTTTTAAGGCAACATCCATTGTTAGGCTTGTTTTTCTTTCAGTTAATCTAAATGGAAACATCCTTATCTGCAAGGACACAGATACCTTTTTGTGGTGCTTTCTGCAATATACAAATGTGTTGTATGGTAGTGATCTCTCTGGTTAAATTAAGATGCTCTGTACTACAAAAGCCTATATGTACAAACGACAAGTTAGATGAAGGAAAGAACTACTCATTGAGTGCCTAAAAGCACACGATGGCATAGTATTTGTGCAAACCTATTTTGTGAAACATATTTTTTTTGTGTGAAACATATTTAAAACCTGACTTGCTTTATTAAATTTTTGAAACAATTTATACTGTTGATATACCCAAATGTCTCCCAGAGGGAAAAGCAGTTTGCAGAAAAAGCTTTTAATCTTCATTCATTTTCAATAAATAATCTGCAATTAAAGGACCTGTTGGGAAGATAGTCCACTTATTTGTTGACCAAGAAGTGCTTTTGCTTTCAATTTAAATTTCATTCAAATCTGGAGTAGTCTTCTTAAATTTAGGAAATAACAATATCTGTGTATAGGAATTTATGTGAATTCCCAGATATTTTCCAGTGGCATTCCCTAAGTATGGAAAGTTCAGAATTCACAATAGCATAGGAACAACTATCCTTCAAAGTATTTGTGTTAAAGAAAGCATCTTTGCACTTGCATTGCCTGCTGGAGATTAGGGAGTTTGATCCTTACCAGCCGAAAGATGACCTGGTAGAGCCATGCCATGTTGATGATGGAAACCCCCTTTTTAGTCAAACTGATGTGGATTTGAATTCTAATTCAAACATTTCCTAGTTAATTTAAGGTTGGACAAGCCACTGAATCTCTCTGAGCCTCAGTTACATTTTCTGCAAATTTAATAGAGTAATTAATAGTTTCTTTTTTATGAAATTGTTGTCAAACACTTAAAAAAAGATAATGCCTTATTTAAGGGGTAATGGGCATATAATACACAATACATGAATGCAATAAGTATTCAGTAAATGACAACAACCCATCACATCATTATTCACCCTTGAAATTTCAATCCTTGGCTCTGTCTATATCAAGTTCATGACATGAAAATTTTCAGTCAAAACATTTTTGTATGCAGTGAGGGAAATCTCAGGTAGGAAATAATTCACATAGGAACAATATAGCCATTCTTGAAAGCTCATATATGCTATTATATATAAGTTCTTGTAGTCACACATAAAATTTTTGAGTAGGTCATTGCTCTAAGCTCTGGAAAAGAGTTGGGGATACATACCCTTAAGCCCAAAACCTTGAAAGAAGGCATCAAATCTCTTTATTAATGTCTCCTCCAGAGGCCTCTGAGATACCTGTGAACTGAAATCAGTTTGTCACCAAAGGGGATAGAGACAATTTGAAAGGTTACTGTCATGTGTGGCTAAACCCCTGATTTTCAGCAGCATGCTGTGAACATCTTAACAAACAAGAAAATCACTGATTCGGTCATTCCTCTTTCCACCAAAACCATTTTCCATCTGTCAAGGAGACATAATCTCAACATGGTTTGTTGAGCTTTGACATAGACATGAATAATCTTTGGTGTCCCTGTTATTCATTCACCAACAAAGTCAAAGAACAAAGCCAAACACACAGAATTCTGCTAGAGTTTCTTGTTTATATCTTATGGATTTGGGGCATCCTTAAATCATAAAGAAAGAATATAAAGGCTATCTACTATGCTTGTGCTTATGAAGAAACAGGCTGCAGAGAGGTTAAGTAATTCACCTGAGGTGAGAAAGTTCATTATGTGTAAAAGTGTATAAGAAGGCATTATCTCCAGGCCTCTTTCTACTACCTGCATATGACTTATAAAGAAGATGAGGTTTGCATCTCTTCTAATTCCAAAGTGTATGAGTCAAAAGGAAGATTTCCATGAGGGTTGCAAATCAAACCACTCTAGTGAAACCAGCAATTTTATCCAATGTTTATTAAAACAAATCACACCATGCTACCCTATTAACTTTGGCTAGAATCCTCAATATACTGTGATCTAATAATAACATAAAAGAATAGGAAACTATTTAAGCAGTGAGACAAGCCAGACTGTGCAGTATCAGTGATTAATGCACAACTTGAGTGTAGGGAAAGCTAAGTTGAATTCCACTGATGCACTCAATGAAGGCATTAACTGGTACACTACAATGTTAATAGCCCTGGAAAAGATAGAAAAGTTTTCCTTTAACAAATTGATAGGCCCAAAATGACTCTGATTTTTAACTATAAAGATTTTATTATAATACTTTAGTAAAATGTATGTATATGTATATATATTTAATATATTTATATCTATTTTTAAAGCACTTATAATAACACTTTTTGCAAAATGTATGTACATATATAGTTACATATATTTATTTATATATATATTTATGTTTTCCCAGTTTCTTCCCCAATAACTTTTTTGAGGCCTACACAGACACACACACACACACACTCACACATACACACTCACACTTACTCTCCTGATCCTCCACTCATTTCTACCAGGAACTGTACACTGCACTAATTTCAATCACACTTTTATAACAAAGGTAATTGTATTTTTTAACAATTCTTATTTGAGTCAAAAGTCTCTCTAAGAAGGGTAAAGAACCACCCTGATACTTCTCAGAGCTGGAAAGGTATGCCTTTAGGAAGTTGAAGAGAATCGAAACATCAAGTGAGAATTTCTGTGTTCTCGTTCTGTCTGAAAACCAATATAGAATTGGAAACCTTGCTTCACGCTTCCTTACTCCAGTACCTCAAAGCTCACATAGCACCCTATAATTCAAACAGAGAATGAGATGGCCTGGGGGCGTTGTGTGAACGAGTTAGGAGTCAGGCAAGGCAGACAGAACGCAAGTTTCCATGGTACAGATGACAACCCTTAGCTTCCACTATTTCTGACTTTTCCATGCTTGCTATCTAATTATGTCACATCTTGAAAATGCAGCAAGAAAAAATTCCATTTCAGCTCTAATAATAGAAATGGGTAATATTTACCACTTTAACAGATTGTGCTGTGTTGTGAATGAAGGCTGCCTCTTCAGTCACGTTATATAGATGAAGTTTCTTCGGCAATAGTAGAGCATATGGGAATTAGAAAACTAAGTAGACTATGGGAGCAATGTGATTTTAAGAAAGTAATTTAATCTAAATCGTGGTGTTAAATGGAAATCTCATCCATAAAAAATTGTATGTTGAAAAAGCAACTAAATGTCTAAGTAGGGGGAAAAAGGCAATTCTAAAATGTTATTTTAAAGTATATTAGTAGCACTGAATCCAACTCTCTTGAAAAATCAGATCATTTTCCCAAACAAAAGCATAGTCTATAAACTTAGTAGTAGCAATATGCTGCATTCGTCGAAAATGGAAGGAAATGCCAAGATGTCCTTGAGCCACAGATGAAAATAAAATGAATGAATTGTATTCTGTATAAACCACAACCAGGACAGGAGAGCAAGAACAACTTGAATGAAGATTTGAGTAAGGATGTCTGGAAGAAACAGTATATGCAGTTTCTCTGTATTTTAAGTCCACAAATTTTAAGTCCCAAATTTCAAATTTCCACCATGATCAGTAATGTATTTCCCATTACTACACAACTAAGAAGTTGCACATGAACACTCATCTTGTGGAAATTAGGAATGAATGCTTTGAGCACATTAGAAACAACTCACTTTCCCCTTGGTCACAGCTGAGGTGGGGGTGGTGGAGTGAGCCTAAGTTTGACAAGGTGCAACCAATCTACAACCAATAAATTTCTTGAGATTCCAAGAGAGTTCAAGAATTGTAAAAGAATACTGTTCAAAAGGAACAACTTTTGATTAAATTTGCATTAACACTCAACAGACCTTTCTTGTGTTATTATGTACCTGAACAGATAAATAGGGGCTAAGTAGCACTGGCCTTGCCAGGATTGCAAAGTCAGTGAAATTAAGACTTTGATGATGCTCTCAAGGTCACTATCCTCAGTGGGTCTCTTATGAGACATAAGGGATAATAAAGGCAGACCTTCACTAAAAGGTGCCCCCACTTGGGCCTTGATCCAATATAGCCTTCTTATCTGGACCCTTCCTCAGTATTTGCAGTCATTCTGGATCTTTGATATAAGATAAGGTGCAAGGAAAACATGTGTCACTATGGAATCTTAGGAAAGAATGGCACCACCATATACACAAGAAATTATGGGAGAAAATTTAAAGATGCCAACATCAAAATTTGTAATTGTGCATACCATTATTTTTAAAAGTATGTTACCTCACATATTTTAAATGCACTATGAACAAAATTTAAATGCAAAATTGTCTATATATTACATGTTGCCAAGTATGCTCTAAATTGAAAAGAACTATGCTATTTATAGCCTACAGAACAACATGAAAAATCTCATATTCTTAAGTGTAAAGTGTGGAAGCCAGGATGAAAGAGAGGGTTTCACTTAATATCATAAGTTTTAAAATATTGAAAATAAGGTACTCCAAATGAAGATTTTGTCAGTGTGTACATCACTTTTATATACTTTTAGTGCATACAAAAGCAGAATATTTGAAGAACATGAAATTTTACCCTGTCGTGAATATCAGATCTTTTCCAGGAACAAATCATATTCTAAGAGTAGATGGTATTTCAAAGGCTCTGGACTAAATGTCTAAGAGGAGTAAGGAAGAAGCAGCATCCTATAAAGAAAAAGATGTGGTGGGAAGAGAATTCAAAGAATATAGAGGGTACTGCCTTTTTCACAATTTTGCCCATATTTTGAAGTAGCAGCCATGAGTATTCACATTGCAGATATCCTATTAGATATAGTTATCCAGGGCCCAAGCTGCTGCCTTATAAAATTCTTCTGAACCTTTGTCCATAGATAGCTGCCCACCATCGACCAGGTGAGCAGGGACGCTCAAGCAGTGGGTTTCCAATTCCAGGAAGACATGAGGCTCTATCGTCCAACTTGCACTCCAGGCCTTACTGAAGCTTCTACCCAACCTGTCTTCCTCTTTCACTCAGAATCGAGGCATGCCTCACAGTCTGATAGTTCTGCCAATCTTAACCGACTTCCTCTCTATTTCCTTTCACAGACATCTCCCTTAGTAAAATCCCCACACATTCAATTCTGTCTTGGCCTCTCCTAAGAGAAAGTACACAAGTGACCTAGAAGCCTTGAAAGAATTCTGTTTCCTGCAAGCCCTATTTTGCTTCAAAGATACAGCTTCCATAGGTGTCTCTGTTGTTTTCTTCAGAAAAACGAAAATTCACATTGGTGAATTTCCCTACCTTGTGAACTACTCACACCTACTTAGAAGACAACTTGTGAGAATACTTTGAAAGAAGAGTTACAACAATATGAAGCATTTATGCAGAGAGACAGTTCATATAGTCAAATAAATAATGCTGAAAGCTAGGTCTTGGTTGGGGTGGTTATTTTTAATATTCTAAAGCTTATAAATCACATGAAACACTCTTTTATTCTGGTTTCCACACTTTATACTTAAGAAAATAAGGTTTTCATGGTGTTCTATAGGTTATAAATAAGCATACTTCTTGTCTATTTAAGGCATATTTGGCAGTATGTGACATCTAGACAATTTGGCATTCAAATTTCAACTATGGTGCATTTAAAATATGCAGAATGACATAAACCATAAGCTGGGCTTCTAAACTTTGTGTTTTCTTATGACTGATTTAAAATAATGTATCAAGAGGTTAATACTCCATTTGAAATTATCTCTATGTCTCTTTCTACACACAATTGGTTTGCCTATTATGACTGTCAAGATAAATTAGAAAAGAGTTGAGTCAATTGTGCCTTTAGACACAGTTTTAAATATCCTTACAACAGATGAAAAATGAATTCAACTAGAAAACTTCTAAAGTTTCTTCCAGCTTTAATAATATAGGATTGTATAGTTCTATGGCTTAATGCAGTCAGATATGTTTAGAGTTCCCTCTGTCCAACCATGAGTTCCCTTTACATGAAATCTGAGCACCCCGGAACTTCCTTTAAGCATTTTCAGCAACCATGACAATTCTAGTTCTAATACATGGAACTCTGGGCCACAACTGTAACTAGCCTCAATCATGTGATTGAGAACCATAGCACAGGTTCTGGGAAGGAAAATATTCCTCTTGCCTCTGTCTTCTCTCTTCCACAGCTGCTTTGTGGGAATAAGGATAGAAAAAATGGGAAGATTGAAGTGACTTGCTTACTCTAAAAATTTTTCCCAGAAGATCACATTTCTTGCAGTTAAAAGTTACAAAAACTGCCTTCTGAAGTGTCTGAATCATTGAACAGTGCCATTAAACTATATTTAGCCATCAAAGTCTGCCTCCCCCCCAGCAACAAATGCACAACTAAACTCAAACTTTAGCCTAAATGATGAAAACATGAAGAACCTTTCATGGGTTTGAGTATGAGGATCCAGTTCCCTCCCTTTTCTAAATTACCCTCCTTCACAGACAACATTATCTGCACCTTCAGAAGTCAACTGGAAATCAAAAGGAAAGGAGAATTAATTCAATTTGCACATATATTCAAAATGTGAATAACATTGTTGATATTGTTGCTATCTTGTGTGATTACAATTTTATGTTTTAAAAACATTTAAACATGTATATATAAGGCTTGACACATTCACTCTCTAAATCTGTTCTTCTTATCCTACTTGAGGCCTATAACCAAAAAATAAATAATACCTTAAGGAATTCTCAATCATGAGGATTTTAGGAACCTAATCTTACAGGTGAAATGGGATATCTGAACTCTGAATATCTGTAAATGCAGAAAAGGGCTTTTTTCTTCCTTTCTAAGTCCTCAAATTCTGCTCAAGGTTACTGTTTTTTTCAACCTATACATATCGTTGTTTTACAAAAATTAAATTAAAACAAAGTGCTGCTTACTACTTTTCTCTCAATGAAAATTGTATCTTAGAAGCTAATTCAATTGAATTTGGTACCAAGATGTTAATAGCCCAAGTGTTGTATAATATGCAACATTTTTCATGTCAAATTGATTAGCAATGTTAACATCCTGTTGCTCTAAGTTCCGCAAGCAATACAGCTATTCCTTATCTTAATCTGGTGACTTTGTCCAAATTCATCAAGCCCACAATGCTTTTTACTTGTTTACAAATTTTGTCACCTATATCCCTTCACTCCCCACACTCCTACATTTCTTTTTTCATGCCTGTTTAGATAACAGCCATACCCATACACGTGTGACAGATCTTTTCTTTTAAGTAGCTGAATTACCAACCTGTCAAAGCTTGTGTTTTTTGAGTTTCTTATAAGAGCTCTTTTCCTACCTTCCAACATCATAGTGATTTTCCTAAATTTTTTTGCACTTTTAAATTCTTTAAATTATGTAGGATTTTTATATGGTGTGAAGTGCGCCATACAAGTTTATTATTCCCTTATAATTAGTCAATTTTCTTATCATCATTTATTTTAACCTTTTCTCCACTAACTTATAAGCTACTTTTCTTGTTAATTTCTCATATACATATGCATATATTCCTATTTTTTCTCAATTCTTGTCCTATTATGTTGACATATTTTTATGTCCTCCCAACAATAAAACACATTTCAATTAACATACCTTTATAACAAATTTTGATAAATGATAGAATAAGATAATTCTTTAATTTCCCCTTTAATCTATGCTCTAATCTCCTTTAAGTTTTTTCCCATAGCTATTTTGATTCTTTAATCATCTGTATCACTTTGAAAGAGTTTGTCAATTTTTGAGGATATTTAATATTTCTAAGAAATTATCAAAATTATAATTCCACACATAGGAAAAATATAAATATTTTCAGAAATTTTAAATTAAATTTGACCAAGGATTGAACTAGCTTTGATTTAATGATTTTTGGGGAAGAGCTGAAATTTTAAAATGCTGAGCTTTCTGTTCAACTACATGGTATATCTCTACAATTATTTAACCTTCTTATATGGTCTTTAACAAAATTTTATAAATCTTTCTATAAAAGTCATGTATATTATGTTTAATTTAATCTCATATATTTGGTAGCTTTAACTGAAAAATATAGAATATTTTAAAATTACATTCTTCGAATAAATGTTTCTGGATGTACACAAGTACTACTAGCTCTTATATATACTTTTTATATAGACAGGAATCTTGACTAATCCAGTAGTTACTTGTACTAATTTGTAAGTAGATGTCTGAATTTATTATATCTGTTATCACATTATCTGTGTCACTGCAATTTGGTTTCTTTTTTTTTTCATCCCTCATAGCTTTTAATTACTTTCTATATCATATTGAGCTGGTCAAGCCCTCCCATACATTGCTAACCAGAAGTGGTGATCTAAGTTTTCCTGGTTCTAAGGGGGTTTCACCGTAAATATGAGGTTTGCATTAAATTAGAGATAACTTTTTAAAGGAATTTCTTTTATATTCATAGTTTTCTAAGATTTGTTGAACCTGAATGAGCATTTTTTTATTTGTTGATGTGCTACTATGATAATAAATTAGATTTTTTTAATTTATATATATTTGACATCAATTGCAATCCCCATGTATTCCCCATCATCATATCACCAGTGCACCATCACCTCAGTCCCCTATGCTCCCATCTGCCCTCAACCTTCCTCCTCCCCCCTCCCCACCAAGTATCCCTAATTTGTCCTTGTCTTTTCATTTTTGGTTTTTGTATCTTTATTGTTATTATTATTATTGTTCAATAAATTAGATTTTATAAAATTAAATTAGACCTATAATCTTTAAATAATATTGCTTCAGATCTGAAAAATTCTCAGCTAGTCTGTTTTCAAATATTGCTTCTTGATACTTTACCCAAACAATCCCGTGGCTTGGAGCAAAACTGGTACATCCATTGGATATTAGAGGTCAACACAGACTGTGACAGAATAGACAGAAATGAGAGTCACTTCACTGAATAGAAGATAAGTGAAGAAAAATGCCAGAAGACTGTGGTCCAGGATGGTAGCAGGCTGCAGCTCAACCAGGGACCCTGGATAGTGGAGACCTAAATGGTGTGAAGGCATACAATCTTGACTGGGGAGAAACGCTTGTGGGAGAGCTGGGTTTGTTCCCTGTGTCAAGAATAGAGACAGTGCTCTGAGTTGCACTCCCCTTCCTTCACCTCTCAGAACTAGTACTGACTTTATGAAATACACTGACAGCACACATACAGAAATTTATATGGAACCACAAAAGACAGAGTGGCCAAAGCAATCTTGACAGAAAACAAAACAGGTATCAATCTTCCATTCTTCAAATTATGCTACAACTATAGTATTCAAAGCAGTATAGTATTGGCATAAAAAGACCCACAGACAAAAGGAATAGAATTTAGAGCACAGAAATAAACCCACAGTTACTCTATGACAAGGAAGCCAAGCATATACACTGTAAACAGGAAAGCCTCTTCTAGAAACGGTGCTGATAAAACTGGACAGCCACAAGTAAAAGAATGAAACTAGACCATTATATTACTCACAAAAATCAACTCAAAATTGAGTAAAGACTTATATGTTTGACCTGTAACCACAAAGTACATAGAAGAAAACATAGGCAAAACATTTTGCAACAATAGTTTCAGTGATGTCTTTGGGATCATGACTAACAGCAAGAAAAACCAAAGTAAAAATATACAAATTGGGACTATAGCAAATGAAAACATTCTGCATGGCAATACATATCTCACTAAAACAAAACAAAACAAAATACGCTACCAAACGGGAGAAAATATTTGCACATCATACATCTGACAAGGGGCTAACACCCAAGATCCAGAAAGCACTTATACAACTCAAAACAAGAACATAAATAATAAAAAAAAGGGGGGGCATAAAAACTAAGTAGGTACTTCTCCAAAGGACACATACACATAGCCAACAGACATATATAAAAATGTTCAGCATCACTTATTATCATGGAAATGCAAATCAAAACCACAATGAGATACCACCTCACACCTGTCAAAATGGCCCACATCAAAAAGAACAGAAACAACTAATGTTAGTGAGGATGTAGAGAAAGAGGAACACTTGTACAATGTTAGTAGGAATATAGACTGGTCCACTCCCCATGGAAAACAGTATGTAGGTTTCACCAAATATCTCTACTATATGATCAGTAATCTGCCCCCCCCCACCCTAGGTATATACCCAAAGCATACAAAAATACTAATTCCAAAGGATATCTGCACTACTATGTTCATTGCAGCCCTATTTACAATAGTCCAGTTATGGAAACAACCTATTCCCAGCAACTGATGAGTGGATAAAGATATAGTATATCGATACACAATTAAATACTATTCAGTTATAAAAAGAGATGAAATCTTGCCATTTGCAACATCATGAATGGAACTGGAGGATATTATGCTAAGCAAAATAAGTCAAAATTGATGATTTTACTCTTGTGAACTAAAGAGAAATAAAATATAGAAACAAAAAGCAGTAAACCAAATAACCCTGAAAATTTCACTGTAGAACTGAGTTTAACAGAGGGGGTAGGTGGGCAGTAGGGAGTAAAGCAGTGATGGGATCCTATGGACTATGATGGAGAACTAATGGTACCTTGATGGTGAATGTGGTGTGGTAATACACACTGAAATGGTGTGACTCAATACCTCTAACTCACATGCAGTATTTTAAATCAGTGTTAACCCAATTTTTAAAAATATACTATAATGGCACTAAAATAGAAGACAAGAAAAAACAATAAGTGATTAATCGCTACCTTAGTTCAGGTTATTACAACAGACACCATAGATTGGGTGGCTTATACAATAGGAATTTCTAGTTCACAGATCTGGAGCATGGAATTTCAAGACCAGGGTACCAGTATGGTCACCTTTGGTAAGAGTCTTCTTCCTGATTTATAGATCACTATCTTCTTACTGTTTCTTCACATGTCAAAGAAAGAAATTACCACTCATGTCTCTTCTTACAAAGGCGCCAATACCATTCATGAGGACTCCCTGCTCCTGACCCAGTCACCAACCTTGGTCCTATCTCCAAATTCCATCACATTAGGGTTTGGACTTCAACACATGAATTTGTAGAAGACACAAGGATTTTTTTTAAAAAATACGTATTTATGTCTTGTCTCAGAGATGGATGTGACTCAAATCAGAAAACAGAAAGGCATTGTATACTTCTGCCTTTCACTCAATTTCCTCCCTTGTCTTCCCCAACATCAAAGAGATCAATAAATCTTATAGATGTTTCTTCTTTATATTTCGAAGACCCAACATCACTTTTTCACACCCATAGCCTTAAATTAGACGATTTTCCTTTCCTTCAATCTGGCCTCCTCTTAAATATGCACACTGTTTACCCAGACTATCAGAGCCCTACATGGTCTTGTTTCTGCCAGTCTCTTGGAATTTATCTCTGTCACTCACCTATCATGTTGCAGTAACATATTCTATTCTTTGTACCTGACCAGTACATTTGCTCCTTAAATTAATATAAACACAGTAACAACTCTAAAGAACAGTATTATCCAGACTGATATTTATAGAGGTGAGGTACTTGTCTACAATCATCCACCTAATAGAGTCAAAATAACACTAAGCTCTAATAATTTTATTCCAGAGCATTCCTCTTAACCACTGCATTATATGCCACCAAGTTCACTTGGAAAAGGCAAATTAGGAAACTGCTATGGTGGTCCTTGCCTGGGCTGAAAAAGTAACCATGAGAATGCTGGTGAAAATAGCTGGAAGCAACATCGCAGAATAAGATTCAACAGTTCTTGGACCAATTAAATATACCCCAGGATTATCTCTTTACTTCAAATGGTGTAACCTATCACCCATAAAAGCATTTGCATTTTACAGAACATAGGTTAAGAAAATATCGTCCTTGTAAGTGAAATGTATACATAAAAGTCAAAAAATTAAATCCTGAGGGTAGCATAGAACCATAGAACAACTCTAGCATTCATTTTATATGACTTTCTATAAGATTTATAACCAATAAACATGTTTATAGGGAATAATTACAGAAATGCACACACTTATACATATATACCCTCCAGCACAATGTCCTTAGGTCTGGTTTTGTTCTTAAATATCATAAATATTTTTAAGGTTAATTAAAATCAGAACATGTGCCCAATTTTATATAAAGGTAGACTGTGTTCAAGTTGCTCTTTTGCTTAACTTCCTCAGTCTCTGGCATTTAGTGTAAAAAAAAATCAGTATATGTAGTGGTGGGTGTAGTGTGGTAACAAATACCTGAGGAGGTGTGACCCTATACCTCTGAACCACATACAGTGTTGTAAACCAAAATCATCTCAATTAAAAGAAATAACAATAAATAAAACAATTTAGAAGATGTCTAATCAGTGTTTGTTCATACTCTAGGCATTTCTCAATCACTTTTCTTATTGTATAATGACCCTTTGGCACTAAAAGAATGGACAAGCTCAATATATCACCTCCCTTAAAGGCATTCACATCCTAATCTCCAGAATTTGAGTATGTTGCAAATATGGCAAGGGGCAATTAATGTTCCAGATGGAATTAAAGTTGCTAATCAACTACCTAGATATGGGAAAATTTTCCTGGATGATCCAAGCAGTCTCAGTGCAATTATAGCATCCTTATAGTGGAAGAGGGGAGCAGGAGAGTCAGAGAGACTGATACAATGCCAGAAAAATGAATTCTGCCCTGGAGCTCCAGGAAAGGACACAGTCCTGCCTACGTTTTGATTTTAGCCTGATATTCAGTCTTCTGACTTCCAGAACTAGAAGATAAATTGCTATCATTTTAAGCCTCTAACTTTGTTGTACTTTGTTATAGGAACTATAAAAAATTTATCCACTCTGCCAATCATTTGAAAGAAAGATAATTTTGAATTTAAAACTTTAGAATATCTGTTCAAATAATAATTACAATAACGAATTAATTAACCACATTTGTTGGGCTACATATCCTATTTCCCACTCAGATTCTAAGGCTTTCTCCTCTTTGGTTTTGCTCTCGTCCTTATGCAAATTGTTCCCCAGGACTAAGTCCTGCAGCCTCACTTTCAGAAATGCTAGTTTAAGATAATAAAGTCTTATTCAATCAGTCACTGAGTGAAGCATTTTCATCAATAGCCAGACCTCTTCTTTGGTACAAATATCTAACTCATGCCAACAGATGCTTCAACTTTATACATACAAAACCAAATTCCTAACTTTCCTCCCCAGTTTGTATTGTATTCCAAAATCTTCTGTTTCAGTTGATGTAAGGCCAATACTTCTACTTGCTCAAACCCAAATGCTTGGTGTCATCCTCGACTACTTTGATTCCCACACACACACCCCAATCCATCAGTATATCCTGCTGGCTCTCCATTCAAAATATACACTCTTCTCACCACCTTCATGATCACTGTTTTCTCTTACTTAATGTGCCCTAACTGTTCTATAACTCTGTCCACTTTACACATAACACGGCAGGCACTGATCACATTTAGAACATAAGTCTACCCCCTTCCCTTCTCCACTCAACTATTTCCATCTTTACCCATCTCGGTCAAAGTAAAAGCCAAAATCTCTGCTCCCTCTTCTGCTGTCCACTATCCTCATTTCTAGTACTTTCTAGAGTACTCTCTCCCAGGAACACCAGCTTCCTTGTTCCCGTCTCAGCTTTAAAAAGTAACTCACTTACCCCTCACTTCCTATCTAGTCTAATCCTTTTTATTTTTTCCCATAGTACTCATTGTCGTATTATAGACTTACTGCTGGTTTGTTGATAATCCAGTTTCACCTTCAACTCAATACAACCTACAAGAAGACTCAGTCATAAGTTCTCTATGTATGAGAAGAACCATCAAGGCTGCCAAATCAAAACAAACAACCATTCTAAGCTTCAGGAAGTAGTAACAAATTTTGAAGAGATATTTCAGGAATATGTGTAATGAGCTAGCAGTTTTGAATGCACTCTCTGTGTAGCATACCAAAATGATAATTGTACCACAGATCTGGCTTTCCACTTGAATCAATCTCTCTCAGCTGGTTACCAAAGCAACTCATTTAACCTCCCAGAGCCTCTGTTTCTTAATTTCCAAAATGGGCCACTGGATCTCCAAGATCCTTTCCAGCTCTGTGGGTTTCATGTGATTTTGGTGAGTGAGAAAAAAGCAGCAGAACAAATTCCCACTTGAATGGAAATTCACTTATCCTGCTTCTCTGCAGTCAAACAAACAATCTTAATGATATTTCTGGCAATCTCTAAATCTTTCATATATAACCTTTCATATTCTAAATCTTTCAGACTATATATGAGCTATAGACCTCAAGGTTGGACTAGGACTACTGTCCATCCCATTCTGTATTCCGCACTTGATTTGTGTTCCAGAAGTATTGTAGAGTAACTGCTATCCAAGCATCTTACACACCTTCTCCCAAATCCAAGATTTAAGGCTCATTTTGTGAGGTTTTTTGGGAGTTGCTACCTTTGCAAGCATATCTTCATTACCAAGCTACAACCTATTTTTACATTAAAATATGTACAGATGGGATAGAAGATATGCTTCATCCATCTTTGCACTTTCTTCAAAATCTCTGGGGATCCTAGAGAACAAAAAAAGGCCTAATTTATAACAAGCAAGAAGGAATAGAAATATTTTATTGCTGTGGAAGCAATTACATTTTAACATGATAAGCATATATTTGGGTGTGTCCCAAAACAGAATCACCACGGTTTACCTTTATTGAATCACTAAAACAAAATACTCCTTCTTCTATTCAGTTGAGTCCCATTTTTCATACACAAATACAGATACAAAAAATATTGCCTTTGACTAATTTCTTTTAACATACGTGATGCTGATCACTACTTTCCTAGGCTCTCCAGCATGTACCTAAGCATTCACAGTATGTTCCTTAGAATATGAGGATAATCTCCTGCAAGCACAATTAAGAACAGATGGTTAAAAATTGCAAGGTTGTATTTGCATAAAAAAATCATACTACTCTGACACTGTAGTTTTATATTACTTTTAATTGTTTTCTTTGAAAAGAGTAGCTCTCCCTTAACCAAAAAGATAAGAAAATTTGGTTTATTTATTTTACTGAAAGAGAAACAATTCATAGCAAAGGCACTATGGGGAAAAAAGTAACACAAGTACATAAAGGAATATGACATACTGTGAATAAAGGTGTCACATCTGCTCAAATGCAAAAGAAATTCATATCGCATCTGAGAGCTGGACCTTAGCCAACTCCCCCTCCCAGAACCAAACACAAAACTAAAGTAATCCAAAAAAAACTCTGTCCCAACATCATGTGCTACCCTCAAAACAGAGTTCACTGACTTTTCTGTAAATCAAGTTTATCAGTTATCCTATGTTCTCATTGCATTTCTCTTTTTCTCTTGATTTGATTTATAGATAGAAGTTTGACTAACAGTTTAGTAACTTATGAACAAGGTGATGGTAACAGTTAAAAATGAATTATTAAAAACAGATGCTAAAAAACTGGAGGAATCTGTCTTCAACTAGAAAAATATGCAACCTTGTCATTAAAAATATTAATAAACAGAAAATTTAGAAGATTAATAACAGCCCCCCCCCAAAAAGGAAAGAAAAATAGCCCCTTCAGTTGACATAGCCAAGATGATTCTGTTTCATTCCACACAGACATCTCACAGGCCTCAACTGAATGAAATAAGGTTGGTCACACATTCAAAAGTCAACTGAGTAATGAACTTCAAACTGACCTGGTATGAAGATCTTCACCAAAAACAAAGAAAGGCTTAGTAAGATTCTCAACAAAACAATCCCATGTGATTCTACTTTCTAAAAATCTCATTTGGGTAAAGGGAGAAAAGTCAGGTTGTTAGCAATGGGAAGTGAAACTGAAAAGATGTTCTGTGTGGGAACCATGAGGTGCCAAAAGCAAACCAAGGAGATGTGAAGAAATCAAAGATGTAAGGAAGCACAAGCCAAGAGTCACAAAAGATGTTGATAAAACAAAGGAGTGAGGCAATGATTGGAATGAGATGGGAAGAAATGAAACAGATTAAACAGGAGCACTGCAATGAAGAATTCTACTATGAGAATCTGTAAAATGAGTTAGATCTATTTCCAATTTTGTATTACTTTCTTATTCTTGGATCACTCTTAAATTCTCTTTCATTTGTTGATTCTTCAAATGTTCCTAATTACTAGCACTAACCTAGAAAAATCTTCATTCCTTGAAATAAAAAATACTTGACATGTCTTTTGTCCACTCCAGAGTTGTTATTTTTTTATCATTTTCTCATTGAAATATTATTTATATGTCCAGTCTATTATACATAGTCACCATTTGAATTTTAACATAATAGATAAATACATTCATAGTGGCATTTATTATGTTACAACACTATAAAGACCATTTTCCAGAACTTAACTCATTGACCCCTCAAAATAACTTAACAATGAAAAAGTTTGACACTGAGCTAATAAGAGGAATGTATAGGGGTACATATATATATGTCTGATTCTGGAGTGTGATTTTAAACACTAAACATGACCATTTCTCTTTTTGTTACTTTTTAAAAATCTGGTACATTTATCAAATTTACCATCCTAACTATTATTTAGTGCACATTTCAGTGACATTAAGTACATTCATACTGTTGTGTAATCATCACCACCATCCACTCCCAGAATTCCTTCCATCTTACACTGAAACTCTGTACCCAATAAACATATCCATTTCTTCTACTTCTTCCCTGACAGCCACCATCTACACAGTATTTGTGTTTTTGGTGACTGATTTATTTCATTCAACCTAATGTCCTCAGTGTTTAACAAAGCTGTGATATGGGTCATAATTTCCTTCCTTTTTAAAAATAAAAATAGTTCATTGCAGAATATGAGATGTGTGTGTGTGTGTGATTTTGTTTAGTCATTCATCTATCAATGAACACTTGGGTTGCTCCAACCCCCTGACTATTGTGAATAGTGCTACTATAAACATGGGTGTTCAAATATCTTTGAATTCTTGCTCTCAGTTCATTTGGGTATACATTTACAAGAAGCTTAATTGCTGTATCATATAGTATTCTATCCTTAATTTTTCTAAGAACTACAATAATGTTTTTTATAGCAATTTACAGTTCTACAATGCATAAAGTTTCCAATTTCTCCACATCCTCACCAAGACTTGTTATTTTTTTAGCCCATTAGAATCCATCCTAATGGATGTGACCCCATTCCTATTTTATTTTATGTTTAAGGTATATTTAAAATTCAGAAGTTTTAAATTTCTTATGTAAATTATCAATCTTTACCTTTAAGGCTTTAGTATCATGCTACAAAAAAATTGCCCAAATTATATAAATATTCATTTCTACCACGTTTCCTAGTACTTTGATCCAGCTGCAATTAATCATGTGAAGTAGAGATTAAATATTAATTCTTTGGTCTTAAAGATTAAATAATTGTCCTAATGTCATTTTTTAATAATCTATTCTTTCTCAGCTAGTGTGAAATTTCATATTTATTAGATGCTAAATATGTATATATATTAGAATAAATTTCTGAACCAGGCATTCTGTTACTACACTATGAGCACACTACTGGTTATTTTAAATGTATAAGGCATTAAAGCACTTGCTAGGATCAGTCTCCCTTTATTACTCTTGTTTATCTGAAACATTCTAGGTAATTATCACATATGAGGTTGATACAGGGATAAAACAATTCCACATAAGTTAATGCCTACCAAAGGAATCACAACATAACATGCAGAATAAAAGAATGTTAATATTCATAATGATAAATCAAAAAATTATTACACCACATTGATAGCATAGAGGCAAACACGCTGCCTTCCAAAACTTATTACAAATACCTTCTCAACAACACTACCAGAAATAGAGCAGAAAAGAATATGATGCGTTTTAGTGAAATTTATGTAATATGATAGTATGATAAAATAGAGTTTCTACTCTTCAAAAATTAAAGGGCAGTGAAATTGCTAATACTGAGCATCCATAATAAAAAAATCATATTAGGCACAGCATGTTAGTAGAAATTGAGCCAAAATGTAATTAACATATAGAGACCATGAAAGCATCCTTCCCTGAGAGATGAGATCTCAGAATCCCACCAAGGACTGTCACACTTCCTTTCTCATCAAATCATCTGAAGTCATTATATTTTCTGACTATCGTTTCTCTGCACTTTCATTCATAAAATTGTTGGCTAGTTCTCCCAGGTTGCAGTGATGACTATGTTGCTCTTCCTAATTTCAAAGAACATCTACCTACCTTTTTGTGCCCTTATTCTCCTGAATCACTTTCTGGAGACATAAGAATGACAACATAACTTAAAATACCTTGCGGCCAATAAGACGCTCATCCTTTGTCTCTTTGCCACAGATCTAGAATTATCATTTGCACATCTTTTATCAACCATTATGAGTCAAAACTTTTCTCCAGAATACAAATGGTAAAGAGAAATGACAGAAAAAAACTACACAAGTTGCAAAAATATATTCATCTCAGGACACCATGGTGGAAGCCTCATTAGCTAAGAACATGCGCAGCATGACAACAGGTGGTATAGTCAGTGATGCGTTCACTATAACAGTTTTCATTGACACAGAAACTAGAGAAGGACTTTGAAAACAAAAATATTTTTTTAGAAATTTGAAATACAACTTTATTCTGATTCTAAATGAAAAGGAGTAAGAATGACAGTAACAAACAAGATTTCACCACTGAATATTGTGATGTGACTGTAGCAGTCTTATATTTGAAACTCAAAAAGGAAACAACTGCATTCTAAAACAGCTAAATATGCAGGTCCAAAAAATGAACTGCCACATTCACTCCAGAGCCCATTCATCTCCTTCAGCATCCCAAAGATTACGCACATGCTCTGCTTAGCTGTATGGCAAATACCTTGCAGCACTGACATCACAGGGCAGTTGTCTATAAAACTAGACTTCTGATGCTGGACTCTAACTTCATCCTCTCACAAGTCATTGTCCTCATCCAGGAAAGCAATTGTCTGAGCAACCTCTAAATCATGCTCAGACAGTACTGTCAAAGCTGGGTCCATGACAACCTCCAGTGAAGCAAGAGCAGGCAAGGTAATGAACTCCAAGTTAGGGTCTCCCATTAGTTTTCCAGCAAGTCAAAGGAAAAGCTCTATTCAAACTTGTAGTTACTTTTGGCAGAAACATATTAAAAATTCTTCTTTTGGTGGAAGACAATAAACTTCGTCTTCACTTTTCTGTCCTTAATATGGACTTTGTTACCACACAACATAATAGGGATGTTTTCATAGATTCATATCAGATCTCTGTACCAATCAGGCAAATTATTTTTAGTAACTCTCAATATCACATCAAAATGATAATGTTATACTGGGCTTAGATATAATAACCACCTCTCAGTCCCCTAAACTCCTCCTGACCAGCTATACCCCACAAATGGAAATAGGTTCTCTGTTGGTATGTGATACAAGGGGATGGACCTCAACACCCAAAGTATCTACATATTCACCTGTGAAATTCACCCATCAAATGATATTTTGTGAAAATAGTTTTCCCAGTACCACCATCACCAACCAACACAAGTGTGAATTGAACTTGGGGCTCTCCTTGGGCAGCCATCATGGTGTTACATTCAGAAGTGTCTTTGGGCCATCTGATTGAGGTGCATAACATTTATTTTAACAGCATATTGTGGCCTAGAGAAGCAAGACTGGCAGAATGGAAACGTATTTCTGGCATTTCAGAAAATAATGGAAACCTGAATCAATCTAATGGCAGCAGGAATATAAAGTAAGACATGATGTCTGAGTTGGATATAAAGCGTAAACCAAAAGATTTCTTTAAAACTCCAAAGATAGTTCATGGGTTTCTTCTACATTCTTAGTTCAGTAAATGTTTGTTGAATGAATAAATGAGCAGATGATTCCAAATTTATTGCTATTCAAAGGGGGGCCTACAAACCAGATGTTAAACTGTTAATTGTTTGTTACTGATCCATAGCAAGATAAAAAGCTCACTCCAGAAGGTAAGATAATTAGGTCACAAAGCATGTTGTTTAGTTCAGCAGACATTTTTATTGTTTCCATGAAGGAAACAGTACATTAATTCTCTTGCATAACCTCTTAATTTCTTAAAGAACCAGCACTTTACTAGATATATATGAATCTGGTTGAATCCTGAACAATAGACTACTAAATCAATTCATCTAGGGATGCAGAGATGGTAAACTCTTTTGATACTGCCTGTGGGGTCAGCATTGAATAAATCAGCTCTTAGTGCTAGGGTGAGGTCTAGAGCAGACTTTTGGAACTGGTTAAGTTAATGGTACTGATGCATTTAACTTACATATAGGAATATTTGCAGAACATTGCTGACTTGAGTTCAGAGAAATGACTCTGCTGATATTTTCACAAGCTACGGCTGAATTAATAACTACAGTAATAGCACAAAAGTGCTTCAAAATCTAATGGCTATTTAAAGATCTCACTTCCTGAACTGAGAGTATCAAAAATTCACACATCATGGATAGTTTTGGCCACATGCAGAACTGGTGGTTTGTGAATTTGAAGTGGATTTCAGAAAGTCATAGTTCAGTTAATATGCTTCCAGATGTGTGTATTGACACTATCAATAGCACCCACAGAGACAATTCACTTACTCACATAAGTGAAAGTCTAGAGGTAGGCTGAGCTTTGTCCCTGAATTACTGCAATGACTCAGCACCTTGTCACTGAATTATACTAGGTTCTTCTCTCCTTTGTGGGAACTTAGACTGGCAAATAAGTAATTCCAAACATTACACCCTCACACTCTTACTCTTTTTTCCTGGTTTCCTCTTAGAAGCAGAAAATTTTTTTTTCTCATGTGCCCTTCCCTCCAATCACCCTTTATGTGCCATTTGCCCAAATGGGAATATGCACAAATTCTTGAAACATCCCCTGTAGCCAAAGAAATGACTCTCCAGCCTAAGGCTGGAGTCCTAAAGCAGACACTGGCACTGGCTTGGGAATAGCCTGTATAGTGATTTTTTAGACTAATTAGGGCTCATCCTTCTAGCTGAGGTCAATGCCCCAAACCTCCTGCCTGCTGTGAAATGGATGACTCAAATCCCTACATCTAATAGAAGATCCAACCCAAACCTCATTAAGGCATAGACAACCTACAGTGTAAACTAATAAAGCTAAACAATAATTTAGAGCATTATAACATGAAGATGTCACAGGTATGTTTTTGATAATAGATATTTCACAAAGAGAAATATTGCCTAAAGAGAATTGGGAGGTTAGATTGTCAGTATGTCTGAGTCTAGCATTGACCAAGGAAAATTATGTTGTGATTCTAGAAGATGGATTCCAGTAATTTAGGCAGAAATAACAGTAGGGGCAGAGGAGGATTAACTCCAAGTTATATTAGCCTGAGGAGACTTCCCCTGGGCAAAACCTAATCTCTTTGCTGTAAATCCTATGCTCACCAAGCAACCTTCTGAATTATTGTTTGTCCTTCTGAGTGACTGACCCCACAAAAAAGGGAACACCTTGTTCAAAAAATGTTCCTAGTTTTTAAAAAAATCAGTTCTATTTCCCATGGTAAACAGGCACTGTGGTTTATAAATCATTCTCCTTTGTATTTTGTTAGAGAGGTTCTGTCCAGCAAACCTGATCACCCTGACACAAGAGTAAACGAGAGATCTCCAAGGGAAAAGTGGAGGCCCAAGCCCATGATCATAAAATCTCTGTCAAAGTGCAACCTCCACAAGGTTTGGCCTAAATCTATCGCTAACAGCACATTATATGAGCAGCCCAACAGAAAACCCACCAAGCATTCCCCTAACCTTTAGTTGAACAGAGGATTTTTTAGAGAAGTGCTTAAACAGAGAGGTTATGAGTCAAGTCTTCAGGACCAAAGAAATCCAAAGGCAAGACTTGGCTCCCCTGCTGGCTGTATGACCTTGAATATGTCCCTTAACCTCCAAAACTCAGGCGTCCCAATTATGAAATCGAGAATATTTCATTGAGTAGTTATAATGATTAAGGAAGATAAAGTTCACAAAATGCTAACACATGATTAATAAATTTAAGGGCTTTATAAAAAAAATGGTGGTGTCCTTGTGCCAATATCATGACTTCTTTTGACTAAAAGGAGTATGCCAACCTTGCTCAATATGGTGCTCACCAGTCAACGAGAGTTCAGTAAATGTGACTGAGTGACACAACTGGAGAAAATGAGAGAGAAATGTAATGTGAGATGCCGGTGTAATTTATAACACCCCCTCTTGAGCCAGATTAAATCAGTATGAGGCCCCAGCATGGGTGAAGTCTGATTATTATATGTTTTCTAATCAAGTGGCATTAAATCTCTTGATATGTCCTAATTCTGAATTATTTTTCAAGCAAACTAGAAAACACCACATAACATTAAGAGAAAGAAGAGTCTAGAGACCATGTTATGTGAGGAATAGCTTAAAAAATTATATTTAATCTAGAAACAAGATGCCAGGAGAGAAAAAATGGGAAATGTCAGTCTCCCTCAAATACTTTAAGAATTGCTGTGTAAAAGAGAGAATAGAAAGAGTCTATGTACTTCTTACTTGTCTATCCTCCCCATTGTACTAGAAAAAGCCCTGGGGAAAAAGAGTATGTCTCATTCATCACTGTAGTTCCAGGAATTAGCTAGGAGCTTAAACATAATAGATGCTCAATTCATGAATGCTGATTGGATGAGAGGATGGATGGATGGATGGATGGATGGATGGATGGATAATGGGATGTAGGGCAGATGGATAGATACTATTTAAATCAATGTAAGATACTAATACTATAATGAACATTTGAAAAGAGGAAGCTGAGGTTCTAACATAGTAATGGATTTTCTCATAGCCATACAGCTAATTTACATGAATGCTGACTAGGTCATAGAAACCATAATATCTTGTTCAGTATTCTATTATTTTCCTTTTATTTAAATCTAATGGAACTGACAGTATGAGTATGAGAATATAATTGTGGTGTGGGATTTTATTATGGACTGAACTGTGTTCCCCCAAAGTTTGTATGTTGAAATGTTAACCACCAATACCTCAGAATTCAACTTGATTTGAAAATGGTGTCTCTAAACAGACAATTAAGAGAAGGACACTAGAGTCAGTCCTAATCCAATATGACTGTTGTCTTTGTCAGAAGAGGACTTCAGGATCACCCAGAGGAAAGACTTTGTGAAGGTACTCCAAACCAACCAGAGAGAGCCTAATATGAGAGGGTGGGAGGAATGGGTGAAAATGGTTAAAGATTCAAACTCCTAAACCAAAAATGAGGACACAAGGACAGACTGGGGACACCTGGTGGGGAGGAGAGGGGGAGGGTTGAGGGAAGATGGGAACACGAGGGACTGAGGTGATGGTGCACTGGTGAGATGGTGATGGGGAATACATGGGGATTACAATTAATGGCAAGTATATGTAAATTTTAAAATATTTTAATAAAAAAAATAATTAAAAAAAAGATTCAAACTCCTAATTATAAGATAAATAACTCCTGGAGACTATAATGACTATTGTTATAATACTGTGTTGTAAACTTGGAAGTTACTAATAGAGTATATCTTAAAAGTTGTCATCACAATAACAAAAAAACTGTGACTGTGTGAAGTGACAGATGTTACCTAAACTTATCGTGGTGATCATTTCACAATACGTACATGTATCAAATCACTATGTTGTACAACTGAAACAAACACAATGTTGTAAGTCATTTGTCTCAATAAAACTGTGGGGAAAAAATAGTTTTATCACATGCACATCTGTGATTCTCTTCTCCTGCATCCTATTTTTTCTCTCTAAACAAGAACATACAGAGAAACCACATGTATACACACACCACACACATAATAAGCAATCACCAGACAATTATGAGCAATACATTTTAAATAAATGAAAAAATGATTTGATGATTCTTCTCCATTCTAAATTCATCAGACTCTTAAAAAATATCATTCTTTTTCAAGCTTCTATAGGCTCTCAATAAGGTTACTGTTATAAGAAAAACTGAAATTTGAAGAAACAAACCTGCTGAATCCAGTCTGTGGCACTGTGTTATGGCAGCCCTAGCAAACCTGCAGAGTCGGAGGCCTTACTCTACACAATATATATTAAGCCATTTAATTCAGCAGCTCTATATTATAGTACTGACACAGGTTTTTTGCCTGGTTGGCATATTTAACCACTGCACCTGACCACTTCTAATCCATCCCAGTCTTCTCTCCATGAAACTTCTCCACATGTCAGCCTAGCATAATGTTCACTCTCTTCAGCAAATGTTCCAGCTGTTACTAAAATATCCATCCTCCACACCTCCTACCTTACAGAGCAGGTGCACTGGGCCCACCTCTGGAGTAAGGAACTTTCTGCCCCGCAAATTCAGTGGGTGACCTGGGATATGACATTTGATGTCAATGACTGACAGTCACTGATTAAACCATTTCAGTGTTTTTTCACTCTGAGCATTCAGTGCCTTTCCTCCTTGCTTCGGGATCACAGCCAATCGTAGAAACTGAAATCCTTTCTGACAACGTTTGCTGGAGTGCCACAGTGAATTAGTCCAGATCCCCATGGACTGCCTTTCTCTTTGTGCCAGCTTGTCACGGTAGCAGCAGCAAGGAGGGTGACCTAGTGCTTTTAGTCTAGACATACAGTCATCAGAGGCCCTCAGGTCTCTGGGCAAATTTACAAGCTTTTGAGACAAGGGCCTGTCTGATAACAAAACTAACACCTGATAATTGACACCTTAAAGATAGAGAGCTCTGTACAGAAATGTAGAATTGACAGTCTTCCCAGCATGTCATAGTATTTTACCCAATCTACTTTTGCTTGGTTTAACGATGTCAGCCTTATGTCCCGAGCCCTCTTTCTAAAAAACTAAATTCTCCTATTTGCTTCCCTAAGTGCCCTCACAGGACCCTCTCCCAGACATGGAGAAGGAGCACTCCCTTACTCTTTCCATCACTGCCTTTTGGAGTCCAGAGCTGCCTCTGAAATCATCATAAAACCTCTAAAAGTTTGGAGGGGTGCTGCAATTCTCAGCTCCTATGCCCACCACACTCAGAACAAATTAGGAATAGGTCTGCAAGGAAAACCAGTCAGATACAGGTCTTTGTTTCTGAGATCTTTACATTGAGATTTCCACTCAGGACAGAGAAGATACTAAAAAGGGGGAAATGACTGAAAGGACATGAGCATACACAGGAACCTTTATTTAGATCATGGAGGGTGACAAACATCTCTCCTTGAATTTAAAAATTACTCTCTGTGACCTTCCTGGTGGTCAAGGAGTTAATTATCAGCACTATCTGCAGCCACTGCAGCACAAGTTCAATCCCCAACCAGGGAGCTAACCCACTTGGCGCTGACGACCTCTCCTGTCTCACCCGCTGCTTCCCTCAGCAGTGTATTTCAGTAGATCTGTCTGTTCCATCCCCGACTCTGTCTCTGGTGAATCCTCTCATCCCTGCAACACCTTTGGTCTGTACCCCAGTTCTTGTATGCATAAATAAGCAAAAATAAACATTTTAAAAATACTAAAAAACAAAAATTACTCTCTATTTCCCAGAACAAAGCAAATGAAGGTCAAGAATCCTCTCTGGCTCTTTCTCTCCCTCCCTCTCTCTCTCTCCTTCTCTCTCTCTCTCTCTCTCTCTCTCTCTTTCACACACACATGTGTGCGCATCTCTGAAAACCACCTATGTTATTTATGGAGTTCCTGGATTGTCAGAGGATGTGGCAAGGTGTGAATTCCTTCTAAAATGCAAGTGGCATGTGCAGGAAAGAGGTGCAGACCGTTCTTCCCAGTCACTCTGGCTGCACTGCAAGCCCAGGCTTGAGAACTAAAAATCTATCTCAGATAATTGACATTTATTTGATTGAAACAGCAGGGTGCCCTCCATCACCATGGGAGGAGACCATATGGAAGAACAGTGCGAGTGGAGATAATGTTTGTCTACTGAGTGTGCCAATGTGTTTAGAGATTATTCACAGGGCTCTGGGGACTCCAGTATGATAATGTTTCAGCCAAATTAGAATCAGATTAATTGCTCTAATCTAATGGAAAGACAATGTTTATCAAATTATTGCTCTTTTCACCACACGATATTGCAGTGTCATTATTCTTTGGGTTTAAGAAAGGAAATGAAAAGACTCTTGTAGCACATCTGCTCAAGAGTTATATGATAGTGCTTTTCCCACTACACGCGGGTCCATAATACAGTTGGCAATTGTGTGAAGTAACCAATAAATTAAAGTAAAAGATCTGTAGTGGATAAATTTACTGGAGTCCTATGATATCGATTCATATTTTGATAAGACAATCTAAAGTCAATTAGCTTTTTCCAGATTTGAGAGATTTTCTTCTTCATATTATATAGGGAGTGTTTTCCTCTATAAATAGGGAAGTGCTTTTTTGAAAAACCTTAAGTGGCACTTACAACAAACTTCTAAAACCCCTTTCAAAATATCAAAATCAGCCCACTTTTTCAATACCCAGGGAGGAAATGGGACTCTTATCAACACATAGCTCATAACCCTTATGAGTTATGGATTTAGGGAGAGGGTGCATTTGTCTCTGCCCCTAAGACTTAGAAGACCATTAGCATCTCAGCACAAAAGGAGTGCCCATCTTGCTGCCACCTTCTGGCCCATTGTGTGTATCCCTGAGAATTCCCAGAAGTTTTAAACACCCCCCAGGGGGTCACTTCTGACAGGTAGAGAGGGCTACAGCCAATGCTGTGGCCTCACATAAAATGCTGGCAATCAGTCGGTGCTTCCCAACACCAACTAGGCTGCACGCCCAGCTCCAACAGGGAATTTGGGAGGGAGCTAAAGAAGGATTTTTCTGCCATCCACATCTCCACAGGGGGCCCTGTTGGTCCCTGCAGAGCAGGGAGGAAGGATCAAGCAGCACAATTTGTACATTCACTCTTGTGTGCACACCAATTATTTCAAAATAACAGCAGCTCAAAGCCCTCAAAGGTTCACGAAGGCTGTGGGGAGGTAACTGTCAGGTTTCTGCTAGGCCATGTGCCAAGTGCAATCCACTGGATTTTCTTTTATTGTTAATACCTTTTGCACAGGATCTTAGTAAATGGAGCCAGACATAGAAAAAGATGAAAATTAATTTCTGAATCATTAATTCTACGTTTATGGTGGTACTTCTAACAGGAGGCAGAAAGCCTACTTTCTTCTCCCTTTTGTGGTTGGTTCTTCATATCTATCGCTTACAAAACTCGATACCATTACAGTTTGAAGCCCTCTTAGTTACCTACCCTCTGTTCCCTCCCGACAAAAGTTGCTAGAGACTTCAATTCAAAAGAGCAAAAACATATAATCAGACAAGCTGAACCAAGATTCAGGTCAAGAATATAGCTTTTAATTTACACCACTGCTAACTTTTCCTCAATTGCACCCTAAAGTCATTCTTAGGGCTTGAACATTTTTTAAAAGGCATGATTATACTATCATTACTGAGTTGGTCTAAACAATGTCCCGTATGTCATTAAAGCCCGCATTTGTGAGGTATCGAGACACGGTTAGGCATATGTGAATAGAGTCAATTGCTTTCTGATCTATCGAAGTGCAAATCTTGCTGCGATTTTCATGTTGCTGCTTCAACAATGGGCTCCCCTGTGTTAAAAAGAGTCATTCTTGAGAAATAAATGAAGAATATCGTAGCTATATTGATGCCTATGAACACAGTGTATGTTTTCCAAGACAAAGAACAGAGCTGTAGATCTTCATTAATTACAATGCACTGGAACAAAAGTAAAAGCAAGCACTGTAATTAACGATGCAATGCCTATAACCCCTATCTAAATGCTTTCATTTCACTATAATTTAACAGTAAGAGCCTGAGAAATTATTTTAATCCTTATTTTTGCAATTCATTTTGGAAAGGTTGTGTGACTCAGTCTGAGGCATATTCATACATTCATTTACATTTTTATTTTAAATGCCTTCATTATCGAACTTCTTTAAACCTTACCCTATCATTTAAAACTGAACTGCAAAACTTTTATTGTAAACCAAGTATTTCTAATAACATCCTTGGAATTCACACAAATATTGTATGATGGGCATATATTTTACCTCTTCAATGGGGAAAATAAATCCATTCTTAATAGAATCAAAGGAATAACTTCAGCAATATATTCAAATAGTTACCAACTTGGGTCAACTTATAATAGCTATCAGTTCACAAATATTTGTTTAATGTTTACAATGTATAAATGGTCAAGGAGTAAAAGATGTGAGTCACCCTGGCCCAAAGTTAAAAACCAAAATAAAGGATAATGAAAAATATAGAGGACAGTTACATGTTGATTTAGGTCGTTCTGACTTAATCACAGTAGCAATTCAAAGGGATAGAATGTGCTTTGGGGTAAAGAGAAAGAATATCTTTATAAAGAAAGTAGGATTTATGTTGTCCTTGAAAGCTAGATGATTTCAATAGATGAAGAGAAGGGTACAAAGAACAGCCACGGGTACAAAGCAAACACATGGAAGGGCAAGAAGGTGAAAAAAGACCTACTTGCTGATTAAGAGAAGATTTAGAACAACAGAGTACAGAACTGGAAAAGTAATGAGAGAGAACAGTCCATAGGAAACATCAAGAGCAAGCAGATGAACCTAACCTGGGGCAGTAGGCAATGTTGGAAGTGATGAGGAACAGTAACTGTGAGAAGTTGGTAACTGGATTAAATGGAAAAAGAAATCCTAGGCCAACAAAGTAAAACAAAGAGCTGATAAGATTAAGACATTAGCAAGGATAATGGCACTGGACTTTCATTAGCAAAGTAGGTAATCACACAAGCTGCTTCATTTCAGAGGTCGTTATTCATGATGGATGAAGTCTAAGATTTAGTCTTTGTTTCTTCAATGAAAAGCTTGGTTCCATTTTAAAGAAATTAAAGTTATAATAATAGAACTGGGTAATGTGATATGCAGATACTGCTACGTCCAGCATAATGTGTTTAAAAGGTTTTGTACTTTTAGTTTTTGAGAGAGGATTCTGATTAGAGAAAGGAAGCCACTATAAGTTTGAGGGAATTAGAAACAGCACTAGAAGTGTTCAGGATCCAGAATTGTTTAAGTGAGGGTCCCAAATCAAACTTCTCAGACTCCGGTTTTACCCAAGATATTGTATGGGGAAAATGGATAGAAATGAAATATGAAAAATGTTTGAAATGAAAGGACAAAGTCAATACAGATTACAGGAAGTAGGGAATATAAAACATGATTTCCAAATTATCTGAAGATTTTTATTACTGGGACCACTATTAGAAGTAAAGTGTTGTCAAAAGGAACTCATTTTAAAGGTAAAATATATTTTGGAAAGGGGCAGGAAATAATAGTCATATGTTTTGCTTTTGCATATTATGGCAAAGAGTGGGTATTTTATACATGAACCCTGGTTTCAGATTCTAGGATGATATAACCATAGTTAATTACAGTTATTTTTTCAAGGACAGGACAGAATATAGTTTCCAGATACTGAGAGATTAAGAATAAAAATAAAGAGGGAGGAAAAAAAATCAAGGAAAAAAAGCAGTTATAAGACAGAAACCATTAAAAACAAAAAGGAACAACACTAGAATTGACGAGTAACTTATGTGGGAATATAATATGTTATTGGACTAGAAATAAGATTTGTAGTGTCTTTGAATATCAAGACCTAGGATGTTGGATAATAAATGTTTATCAGTGAGCAGTTTAAAGGTTTACACATATGCAGAAGACACAAAATTCAAAGATAATTGCTTGAAAGATCATAATCCAAGAAGTTGGAAGAGGGTTAGCTAGATGTAGAAAATAAAACCTACTAGGGGAAAGTGTAACATATTGGACATATGTCAAAAAAATCAGCTATTTCATGTTAGGGGTATATATCTAAGTAGAAACCTGTGTCAAAAAGAACTATGGATTTTAGCCTATAGCACACTCAGTGTGAGCCAACAGTGTAATATGGCTATAATAGAGAGCTATTACAGATTATATTTGTCATGGTAATTAACACTATACTTTGCTCCAACTCATGATATTTAAAATAATAAAACTGTATTTCACAATCATGCCAAAACTGGCAGCAGGTTGAATGGCTCTACTTCACAGTTCTACATCATGTGATGACTCAGGACCTGGCATTGCCACTTTGTGGCTATGTCACCTGGAGCACATGAGTCCAGGCAAGGCCATGGACAATTCCTTGAGATGATCTTATAGATAAGGTTTGCAGATAACTTACATCATTTCCATCCATACCTCATAGGCAAGAATTAGCAACAATACCCCACGTTGAGATATGGGACAAGGAAATGTTAAGATATATTTACTGTGTGATCACCAACAAGCTCTGCCCCATATACACTAAAAATATTTAGTGTAAATATTTTATATACATATTTATATTTATATTATGTATATTTTTATATTTATATTATATTTTTTATTTTATAGTATATATGTGTGTTTTATATACATATTTATATTTATATAAATATAACATTTAGAATGAGAGAGGTAATTGAGACCTTTCTTGGAGGCTCTGACCATTTCTCACCTAATGTTCAGATACTCAGCTTTAATCATGGGCCTCACATCCAAAACAAGACACTGAAACAATAAAAATGTTCTAAGAAGAGTAACAGGAACAACAAGGGCCATCAATGTATTATCTTATGAGGAACAGCTATAGAACATGCAAATATTCAGCCTACTGACAGGTTCAAGGAGACACAGTGCTGTCTTCCAGTATACAAATGATTGATGTTTGAAAGAATTGGTAAAGTTCTTCAAGAGCTCATGGAAAGGAATTTGGCAAGTTTTGCAAACGTGAGACCTGACCAAGACAGAATGAATGACCTCTGCATGTTATTCTTCTTTTACTGTGGATACTCAAACAGATTAGATACCGCTCACCCAGATACACTTGATTCTCATTACACATAGATTCATAGATTCCTGTGCATTTGCCTGCTCATTAAATTCATCTGTAACCCCCAACCAATATATTCTGTGGTACTTTCAGTCATTCATGGACATAAGCAGAGGGAACAAAAATGTGGAGTTATCTGACATGTATATTCCCAGCGGAGGTCCAACAAGCTGACATCTGCCTTCTTGTTTCAGTTCTCATACTATAAACAAGTGTCCTTTTGTACTCTGTTTAGTATTACATTTTTCTCATTTTTTGTGGGTTTTGTTGTTTAAAATAGACTCCAACTGTGGTCTAAGATGCTGTCTGGTGTTCCTAGGTGCAAGAATATGCCTTCTGCAGAAAATAGGTGACTTAGATAATAATCACTTAGGCATAATTTTTACTGTTGTTATCTTTGAGCTAGACATTAATGAGTCAATAATATATATTTAGTTAAGTATCTTTAACCAGAAACACCCTAACAATATATTGGTCAGTTGATGAAAATATGTTACCAAAGCAACCTAACCCTTATTTCCCTTAGGAGCAATGGTTCAGCATTCATGGATTCATTGTTCATGTTAACTTTAAGGAACCTTACTTTAAGTGGTGAGAATTGACTCTACAGTTTAGAAAAGCAATATCTTAGCTGACAACTGCACATTTACCAAGTACTACAGCAGGTACTCAATGGGATTATGTTCTTTCATTTCTAAAATAGTCCCAAGACTACAGTGGTTTACCCCTTTTACAGATGAGGAAACAGCTTAGAATTAAAAGTCCCAGAATTCAAACTCCGACAGACTCACTCTAAAACTTGCAATCTTAATTCCTGTACTGAATGAAGTCTCATTAAGTTTTCTCACAGTGAACTGGTAAGATGCTGTGATTTTTCCCTGAATCACAAACAGCCCGCCCCAGAATCCTTCAGTGCTTATTACCTTGTTTCTTCACTCCCTTATGCCAAAAAAAAAAAAAAATTACATACAAGTGTTACTATCTTTATACTAGACATATGTAAATGCTGGGAGGATCCATATTTTGCACTTCTTTGCAAGCTTCAGCTGCACAACACCCACCAGGCCTCTAATAATATTCCATTAATGAGAAGACCTACTGATGCTGCAGAGCAGCCCTCGGTACAGACCAAAAGAAACAGCGCTTACTGCTTATTCCAGCACCTCACCCTCTGCACCCTCACACGACTGCAGCCAGAAGGAATGGAAAGGGGCCAGAAACTCTGCACATCAGTCTTTCCTCTAGATTTCTAGGTCGCTGAGGGCAGTAGTCTCCCTGTATACCTTTCCCTGTTTTTTCTGGGGGCCCTGAATTAAGAAATGGCTCTGTGACTATGATGTTGAATAGGCAGGACTCAAGATATACTTCTACCTCCCAAAATTATAATCAAAGGAAGAAATTTCTTTCATTCCCCCAGATGCAACCTTGGACAACACCACACCTTTTCAGTTTATTGTCAGACCACAAAGTACCCCTGGTCACATTAGTTTACAGGCACAGACTCACCTTGGTAATCAGATCATTTTGTCCTTTCTGCCCCCATGCCTCCTCCCAACTTGATCCTCATCTTCCTGTCCTGCTATAGTAATGGGAGAGTGGGAAGGGGAGAGAGAAGAGAGGGAAAAAGTTTTTATTTGATTGTTAACACTGCAAGACAGCTGTATGTTGTCTAGGCCTGTTGAGTGTTTCAAGTTCTTAATTTTGAGACTCATCTAAGAGCACCTTGGGGATTCTTAAGCATGGCCATCTTCTGTTGCCACTTCTCAGTCTCAGACACTACATCACTACATTTTCTGTCAAGCCGACCACCTGATTCCTTCTCTATCTGCTGAGCCTCCATCAGTGACCAAAAACTCACTCTGTGCTGAGATACCATCACCCCATAATCAGTGTTACTGAACATAACCAAAAGCAACTGCCACAACAACTCTAGCTCATGCATGATGTTCATCTATCCTGGGGAATACCTACACTTTCTGAGCAAACTCAAGAAATATAGGCTAACCCCAGTGTTTCCAAAACAATTCATTCTTCTGTGCCAGAATATCTAGAAGCCCTCTTCTCGTATTCTGTACTCCCACTATAGAAGAGACATATCTGTCCACGGTGCCTTGGCTAACTTTAAGAACACAGTTCAAGTCCCCAAGTAGTCTTGTTAAAGGCAGGAAGCAAGAAACAGGTACCCTTTAGCTCTTCCCCTTGACAATAGAGGGGACAAAACTCACAACTCCTCTACTGCTTTTCTCTAAAGATAGCCTTTACTAAAAATTCCCTGTTCACAAATATCAACTCTCTCAACTTTTTTTAGATTCAAAGCGAGTGATGGGAGGGTCTTACAACTTGATTTTAAGCACCTACTTTGAAAATCCAAACAAATGTTCTGCTCAGAATTCATCTTGGGAGTCTGATATTGATCATAACTTGGTGTCTTGGTTAAGATTCCAATTTAACATGCTATATAGCTGTAGAATCCATTTCCCGAGACAAAAAAATGCATTTTCCAATCACTCAAGATTTTGGGTATTGTGGGTCTATGTTGATGCCATGCATAAGGCATTTGCAGCTACACAGCGTAGTCTTTAAAATGTTTAATCTATTTTGTCTTCTAAGCTCACACAATTACAGTAATTGAAAAAATTATGGAATGAAGCAATGAACTTTTTACATAATTATTTCCTAAAGAGATAATGAAAATTCTTCTCTCAAAAGTAAACCAGGTTTAACAAGGGATGAAGTCCCTCATGTACTGGGTACATGGACTGCAAAATAAACTAGCACAGCACTATTATCCAAATGGCTATTAAATTTCACCTAGGTAGGTATTGCTTTGACATCTGTTATTTCTCAGGGACCAACTCCATTTTTTTCTCTCCTTATTTCAAGGTCAGTAGTGGGTTCTTTATCTTCATATGCTTATATTTAAAAAAAAAAAAGAATTTTTCATTAAGGCAAAAAAAAAAAGGGCATAACTCCTCAAGCAACTCTTAACCTAGAGTTATTTCTCATTTTTTAAATTCTTCTTCCCTTTTTTTAATATGGAGTCAGAACTAAATAATTCTTCCTCTTAAATCTTCAATTATAATAGGGTCACAAAAAGCATTTGCCCTGACTCCTGCAGAATACAACTATTCTTCTTTCCATGCTGAGGTGCTTATGTCACCTCAGTCCTCTCCTTATACACAAAGAACCTTATTCTCCAACAAAAAGGGCAAAGCCCTTAGAGTCAGCAGAGAAATTCAGAGGGCACTGAGATACTAATGAGGCTGGACAAAGCTTCACAAGGCTCACAATGGCTACCAAGTCTGGAGATGTTTGGATAATATTATTTAAAACCAGCTAACTTATTTGAATATACACACAGTAAAAACTTCAGGAGAATACTTAAAGCACACAAAAGTCAGAAGATATAATCCCAAAGATAAATTGAAGCTATCATGTCATTCTCCTCCCATTTAATAACTTGTGGTTTGTTTCCAGTACTCAGAACAGTGGACTCCAAAATAAGGAGTGGGCACCGAGGGGATGAACTCTAAAATGAGCCACTGGAGTGAGGGAATAAAATGTTACAAGTTCCATTATCACATATATAAAACATAAGAAACTAAGGATTTCTAACATTCAAAATATGCACTGACTTCAATGATTTGACAGAGAAGCCCTAGGTCATTAGTTCACTCTAGCACATGATAGGACAGTGAGGTAGTGTATATACACCAGGTGAAAATTCCAGTTTACATGGAATCCTTTTGACCACACCAGTCATCACAAAATGGGCAAATGTCTTGAAGAGATCTTTCAAAGAAACTGTGGATTTAAGAAAATACTAATGATACCAATGAATAGCAAGAAAATGGCAAGTCAAACATTTCTCCCATTCTAGATTTAAATTCCTTTGGTCAATGGCAAGAGGAGATGAGAACAACAATGGGATAATCAGACCTGTCACTGAAAGGCATTTTCAAAAAATAAGCACAAAATCTGTTTGTTCTAGATAAAGGTGACAATGTAAGACTAATAGAGGAAATAACTCACTCTTCTAGGCGAGCATTGCAAAAACAAATGCTTAGAAATATTTTTTGTTATATGACTTTTGTTGTTGAAAATGGTATATATCCATGTCAAGAACTGCCAAATCTGGATACTTAAACTTATAATTTCCTGACCTGTTTAAAAGTCTCCAGGTGAACAGTTAACAGTGACTGAACACACTGTGAACACATTGTGGAAAATATAAAAACAAAGTATTTTCAAATTCATTTGCATATTGACAAGCAATTGACAGCAGGGAAGGTATAAACATAGTGAACGAAATAAAACAAAAACTTTTGCATAATTGGTAGATAGTTTTGAAAAATAATTAACATAATTTGTAAGTGAAACCAACAATGTTCCTCTTTCATTTGAATCCATGTATCTTTGGGAGTTATTATTTTCAGCTATGATACCATTAAAAGCACGTATAAAGAAAACTAATCTTGAAATGATATCTTCAAACAGCTGTATCAGTGGTAAGCCAAGATTTTCAAATATAATTAAGCATATTCATTAACATCACTCATTATTAACATCATTCATTAACATTAAATATTATCATTATTATAAGGCAGCTGAAAGGTATCATGAACCATTAATAACTAAAATAAAAATTAGTTTATTCCAGGAAGCAGTGAGAACTCAGAAAGTGGAGGTGACCAGTCCAGGGTGGAGGGCTGGTCTGGTCATTTCCTGGCACCTGTGTTAGAATTCAGTAAAATGAACCTCTCGTACAAAAAAAAAATTAGTTTATTCATTTTTACCTTCGGTTTATCTTTTCAAAACTTCTATATTTGTAAGTGTTGTAATGTATACCCTATAGTACAAATATAGAGATACATACAGGTAATTTATGGAAAATAAGTATAATTATAATAAATGCTCAAGTTATTTTACAGAGAGAGAAGCTGTATCAGCTAAGCAGAGCTCACAGGCTTGGAAACTACAATTCCAGGCACTACAATTCCTGGTCTGGCATAGGTGCTCTTATTCTAGCAGCCTCCTTTTCTGTTAATCCCCCTCACAGTCACCACTATCTTTTGTTCAGTCTGACTATTTCTTAAACATACCAGGCTCATCATACCTGTATCAGCCTAGAGTCTTTTGTCCCCACTTATCGATTGCAGAATGCCAACTTCTCTTTCAAAACTGAGACCAAATATCATGTCACCTGTGGAAATTTATACTGCTCTCCTAACTATATATATCAGCAAGATGTGATTTGTGAGGAAATATGATAAAAGAGTGTTTAGTAACTTTGACACTCACCTCTCTGACTTGAAATCTAGACAGGCAGGAAGTACTGGAACTTATTCTTCAGTTTCCTCATATGTGAAACAGAGATCTTGCAAGGATCAGCTGACTTCTCCTGTAAAGGACAAGATAGTAACATCTTGCACTTCGCAGTCAAAAAGAGTCTCTTTTTCTCTTAGAGGTCTGTTGCACCATGTGGGTCCCCTCCCTGGCCAGGAATCAAACTTGCACTGCTGTGCCGTGGATGCTTCACAGTGCAGCGCTCAACCCGCTGCGCCATCAGGGAGGCCCAAGAGTCTCTCCTATAACTATTCAATATGTCTTCATAGCACAAAAGTTGCCATAGACAATACATAAACAAACTGGTATAACTGTATTCTTAATAAAAACTTGTGGATAAAGGTGATTAATGGTCCCTCTTTGGTCCACAGACTGTAGTTTGCTAATCTCTGCCTATTGAACTGGTAGTGAAGACAATGGGAGGAAAGCATCAGGCATATAGTGAACACTTAGTGTGTTCCAGACATAGAAAAGCATCCATATACAAAACAAATATGATCCCTGGAGTCATGTAGTAGGAGATATAGATAATAAACAATCACACAAATTAAATTAGTAAACACACCCCACCCCCAACTACCATCAAACCTCACACACTCAGAGCTAATTTGATCACTGTCATCACAGCCTCATGAAAGTCTCCTCTGTTGTCTTCTTTTATTTGTCATGGATTTATGAAGAAAACAAAGATGGTGTTATGACAGTGCATAACAATACTCTATGGAAATGACACTGTAACCTGAGAAATGAGTTAACCATGTGAAAAAGGGAAGTGAGATAAAGGCTGTGAGGAGGCAAACAGTGTGGTCCCCTTTGCAAAACAAGAGGAAGGCTGAGTATGGGAAGGGGAGTGGGGAACACTGAATGTTAGGCCAATAGGTAGGAATCACAGGAAGTCACAGAACACGTAAAGCATTTGGGACTTGATTATCCTCCAATGATTGTATTTGCATATCCAAAATACAGAGAAGTGTGGTTACTATTCATTAATTATTAGTAGGGAGAAAAACTATTTCATAAACCATTAATAACTAATAACACCTTTGAAGATAATCCTTCCTTCAAACAATCCCAACAAATCCTTTCATCTCGTACAATCTTTATCCTCTGGGACCCTATATGAAGCAGGCCACTGAGAAGGTTCTTTAGGTCCTAAACCAAAATAGCTGGCCCAAGGGAGGCATTGCCCCTGTGTCCAAGGAACCGGCAGCATGGCAGCAGCCACCACTTCATCATGTACCACTCAGGCACAGAGGGAGACTCACAGTCCCGACCGCCAGCCTTGAGCATGAGAAAGCTGACCTTGGCTCAAGGGCAGTCAGTATGGCCACCTGTGGCATGGGTAGCCATAGAGGAGGTGTTCTGCTCTAGGTGACTTCACAAGTAAGAGCGCAGCAAAGGACCAGTGCGAGGGAAACAGTGTTGCACAAAAACACATGTGAGGTTCCCCTTCCGAATCCTCTCCAAACTGTTTATAGAAATAATTGGTTAAGTCCTTAAAAGGGGAAGCAACAGGCCTTGTGGAAGCAAGTGAAATGCAAGCCATAGAGCTGTGAGGTACTTTATTCCTACCAGTGAAAAAAAACAGAGTTAAGAAACACAAGAGGATGAAGAAAGAAAACAAAGGAAAATATGGGAGGAGAAAGGAAAAGAGACCAAAGGTGTGACACAAAGGAGAGGAGAGCACATGGTCCTCTCTGCATGAAAGTTACTTAGATGATAGAGTAACAGGGCACCAGACAGCAGCAAGGAATAACAAGAAACAAAAACCAAAGAACAGAGAGAAGTAGAATTTAAAGGAGGAGATGAGATGGACAAATAGAGCCAGAGGGAGACAAAATAAGCTCAATAGATTTCTGAAATGCATTTATCAAGATAAATTGCTTTTGTCACAGCCTGCTGTTTGTGAACAAGAGTAAGTTGTTGCCTGTTATCACTGACCTTTACAATTTTGATGAGCTACTCAGCAATTAACTAGGATTCCCCAGATGGTCTTAACTCTGCACTAGAGGAGAGAACCACAACAAGTCCCCGGGGTGGAGAAAGAGGGGTGAGAACTTGCAGAGAAGGAAATTATTATGCTGGCTATAGCACCATGATGATGCCTCATAGGCTTCTTGCCTGTGGTTCTAAAAAAGAATAACCATGTTCTACAATTATTCAATTTAAAATTTATAATTTGCAACACAGCAACTACTTTCTCCACTTTCTGTACTACAAACCCGATGCAGAGCTGGGTTAGTTGCACACCAGACATCACACACCCTCCTGAGACACAGAGCAGAGAGGTAAACGCCTATCACCAGACCCTGAGCCACAGACTCTTTCTCACCCACCTCATCTCCTCAGCAACCAGGCAGAAGGGCTGACTCCTTGCCGGACATCAGTCTGAACCTTCACTTCAGAACACCTGCTTTGACTTTAGTTTCAGGCAATACTATGACAGCTGCTTTCACCAATATAAAGTTAATATCTTGGTAACCCTTTCCAGCACTATTTTTACATTTTTTTCTGTACATGCAAGAGCAAGAGAGAGATTTGAAAGGAGAACAAGAAAATGTAGACTTACACAAAGGATTTCAACATAGGAGCTAGAACAGAAATATTAAGGTGCTCAGAACTCCTCCTCTAGTTCTATCAGACTTAAATTTTCCAACATGGACATCATGCTCTTCCCTCAGAATAAAACAGTTCCGCCATGATAAGGAAGATACAGTGCCAGAGTAATATTGTACGAATGTCCTAAATATGGGTGTAGGGTAAAGGTTGATCAGGTATTTCCACCCTCCCATCACTGTGATGATGGACACCTGTGGTGCTGCGAGCATTCCAGGGTGGGCATGCACAAGTGGGCACACCTATGTTGAACACGGGCATAAATGGGCAGCGTCATGAGGACACCAGAACTGTGAGGACTGCGAGCACCAACAGACAGAACTGCAAGGACCAACCGAGAGAACCAACAGCAGCAGCAGCAGAGAGAGAAGCAGCAGCCGAGAGAGTGAGATGCGCTGGGGGCTGAGAGGCCTGCCAGCCTCCCAGCCCCCGGCACCCCTACCTGCCATGTAGCTGGCCACCTCTACTAAATAAAGTATGAAAAGCCACCGAGGGCTCTAAGACTTTCCTTCCTTGACCCGTCTGCCCAGAACCATCCCGAACCCTGCCTCCAGTGCCACCTCCATCCTGCCACTACAATGGAGTCACCCTATAATTATGCTAACTAGAAATTGAGATAAGATGTACACTTATATTATCAATAACAAGGGAAACGTGCATTTCTGCCTTTATCCACATAAATGCACGACAAAGCCTCTTCTTTAAGGGGGGAAGGTGTAGATCAGAAATTGAGGCTACTGTCAATATTTGTTCATGTCAAGTTCTGATGCTAATACAGTAGCTCTGAAACTGGAACAGGTCCAGGATGGAATCATAGAACTGCAGTAGAAAATGTGAAAGAATGGTGGTAGGGCTCAAGTGAGAAGAATGTTTGTTTTTCCCTAGTGAGAGAGGCATCTAAAATAGATTTATTTAGAAAAACATAAATAGGTTTTTTGACTAGCTATTTCCATTGGTTATTTCATACATACCCCATTTGTGTTTAACTCTGTGGCTGCCTTTTGGGATATTTTTAAGGTTGTCCTTGTGTCATTGTAGAACAAACACCTAAGTGCATGTTTTAAACAAATTTTTATGCCAATTTGCCATGTAATTAACTGATTAAAGGACCTTAGTAACTGACCAATTGAAGGTTTTCAGTTTATTTTCTCCTTATCTGACATTATTTGTTAGATTCTATCTCTGCTTGTTTGTTAGAAGCACCCGTTACGGAAGTAGGAGTAGAAACGACGGCACTTGTCATATAGAGTCACACAGGTCAAACACTGGTGAGGGCAGTGCTGCTGACTCCACCGTCCCCACCCCACTTTCACGGGTGTTATCCAGACCATGATGGCCTGCACACTCTCTTCAGTGTGACTACATTCTAGACAAATTTACTCTAGGCCTGAGTCTACTTTTCTTTGATCGTTTGCCTTTACAAAACTTATAAATTCTTTCTCTGCCTCTTTGAATAATTTTTTTAAAGCCTCTTGCCAATTTTAACCCCAAGAATGTCTTTCTCAAGGACCTGGGGGCCTTCTCTTTTCAATGTAAACATCAAAGGAAATAGTCTCTCTGTCTCCCAGCTTCTGTGAAGGAGCAGGAGTAACTTCAATGGATACCTTGCTCCAAATTCTAAAACTACTTCCGGTCACTAGAACAAGACAAAGTTTTTCTTTTGGGTAAAGTCAATTAGCAAACAGAGAACTGTGTTCTCTCTCTCACCCTAGTACATTAACATCCTGCCATGCTTTGCTTCCGCAGAGTTGAGTTTAGAGTAAGTTATGCTTATTGCAACAGCTGAAGCTCATACCAGATAATCAAACTAAGTTGGTGCCCCTCTTTGCAGACATCATTCTGATACAGCTGGGCCAAATATAACTTTATTAACTCCTTGAGGAATGCAGCTTCAATCAATAGTCAGTCTGAAAGCGAAGGGAAGGACCCTATAAAAAAAACAAGTGTTATTGGTTTTGATGGGATATTCCTGAAAGAGAATGTTCTTGCCCTCAAGTCCACAGGAGTGGGGATGCAGATGCATTCAAGTGAATGAAAATTATTCAGCCAAACCCCGAGTGTGAATGAACCACTGGCAAGTGCTAAACCGAGTCCCCTGAAAAAATAAGGTACCAAAGACATCACAGAGCATTTTCCCGGCCCTATTAATCTAGTTCGCAGGCAGGGGTAATCCCATGTCTAAAAGTAGAGACAGAAAGGAGAGACATAAAAAAAATCCTTAAGATATCCAACAAAGGAAGAGTGTCTATAGGCAGGAGGTGGAGCAATCATAGCTCTCATATATTTGTTAACCACAGATTTTGAAACGGGGTGGGGGGCACAGGGGAGGAGGCCTCGCTGACTGAGACAGGGGCCAGAGGAGGGCCCAAGGCCAGAGAGCCCCCAAAAAGCCCCTAAAGGCCAAAAGGCCACAAACAGAATCCAGGGCTATAGCAACAGGGACTATAGCTGTAGGGTAAAAGGTTAATCAGGACTTTCCGCCCTCCTACTACTGATGATGGAAACCTGTGCACATGCCTGAGTGGGCATGCGCAAGTAGATGCACCTGGGCTGATGCACCAGGTGTATAAAGCTAGCATCCTGGAGACACCGGTGTGGTGTGGTGGTGTGGAGCGGTGGAGTGTGAGGGATACTGTGACAGCAGCGAAGAAACTGCTTGAACCGACAATGAACCTCCTACACAGTCTGGGAAGGTTGCAAGACAATAGCCTATCAGAGGACAATGCCCAATACAGATCACTGTCTATGGGTTTTCACCTGCGCACACAATTGCAAGGGACCTCAGGCTACAGGAACAACAGTCATGGGGTTTATTTACAAAAAGGGGAAACAAGAGCACTTACGTATTCACAAGAAGCTGGCTGATTCATCCAGACAGCATCAGCGTTGGCAGTCACCGGTCACCAGTTCTAGGCAGCACTGTCCAGTAGGGGTCTGCAGAGGCGGTGTTCCAGTGAACACCCAGTGTTACAGCTCTTGTGAGTTGTTGGTTTATACCCCCAACAAACAGCTCTTTGAGACACCAGGCCCAGGGCCTTTGGTACTCCTTCCAGTCAGTGTCACAGCCAGGACCGAGTTCCAGTCTCTCTCTCTCCTCAGAGGGTGGCGGCTAGAGGCTTCCCTCCTTTCTTCAAAGGCTGGAACATCTTCTCCTCTTCCTCTGCAGGAGCTCTTCTTCCTCTGCTGCTGCTTCTCCGTCTGCTCCTCCAGGTTGCTCCAAATTCCCGTCAGCTCTTTCTCCAAAATGTCTCCCAACCAATTGAATCCAAAGCTCCCTTCGACCAGGCCTTATATTCACTTTTTCAGGTGCCCCACCCCCTATAGTCTGATTGGTCCATTTTCCTGCACCTAATTGGTCCATTTTGCCTGCACCTGATTGGTCCATTTTGCCTGCACCTGATTGGTCCATTTTGGCCTGTTCCAGAATTCAGGAAGTGTAATTTACAAGACGAGCTCTGCTATCACTAACTTGTGCTGATAGGCGGAGTACTGGTGTCAATCAACCCAAGGTTCATACCTGATTGGTCCATTCCACGATCCAGGCAGCACACTGCTACATAAAATGTTTCTAAGGAAGAACTGCCAAACTAACTTGCAGGGAAGCCACAGACCACTCCTCCTACCGGCTGCCACCCGGTAACAATTTCACCTGGCTTTCTGGAAGGGGGACATGGGAGAGAGAGGGGGTAGGAAGTCAATTGGATCATTCTCTTCTTGACTCAAACATAAGTAGAAAGGAGATTACAGAAATGAATAATGTCAGTGGTCTTCCCTTCACATCGGAGAGCCAAAGGAGTTACACTTTAGCACAGCAAAGCACTTTACTACTATCTATTCATTATAAAAGATACAACTCAGGAACACCTAAATGAAAGAGATTCATAGAGCAAGGTATGCTGGGTAGTGGGCAGAACTCAGAACTTTCATACCCTCTCCAAGTGTGCCACCCTCCCAGCATCTCCACCAGTTCACCAATCTAGAAGCTCTCAGCACCCCTTCAGTTAGGATTTTTATGAAGCACAATCACCTGGGCATGATTTTTTTAAGTCATTGGTTTTAATGACTAAATCAACCTCTAGTCCCCTTGAAAATTCCAACCTTCTAATCATAAGATTAGTTCCCCTGGCAACCAGTCCCATCTGAGATTATCTGTGAGTCTCCTCCCAAATACCAGTCATCTCATTAGCATATAAAAAGACTGTCACCTTAGAAATTTCAAGAGTTTTAGGAGTCATAGGCCAGGAAGCAGAGACAGACCAAATATGTATTTTTTCTTATGGCATAGGTTCTTTGTTTTTTGGAAAAATTCATGGATACTGGACTAAATTAACACACATAAAATTGTTTTTAAAATCAAGGTCCTTGACCTAAAAGATTTTCATGTTAATACACAACGGGTTTAGACTGGGAGCTGTGCTCATGATTAAGATTCCCTGCACTGAAACTGAGCAATCCCAGAGGAGTGACCTGGTGGGTAAGGCCTCATCCACATTCCTCTGACTGCAGGACATGACATCAAAGCAGACAAATGTGAAACAACAATAACAGGATTTATTTATACTGGGAGTGAGAAAAAGGGAGGGGCTGGAGAGGAAGACTGGTGAGGAGAAAGAGTGGAGATTCTTCACAGACTGGCATAAGGTTAGAGGTCATTTGTCCTTCACCAGATAGTCTCCACTGAGCAGAGACCAAGATCTAAAACAAAGCCATACTTGGCAAGCTGGCAGCTTCTCCAAGGGCACTCCTCAGCATCCAGGGTTTAACTGCTAGAAACCTAGCAGTTTAACTGCCAAAAATCCCACAATTTAACTGACCACAGGACTCAGCAGTTTAATTGCCAAAGCCTCAGCTCTAACCCTGTTTCCCATCACTCCCACTTCTCACTCAAGGGGTGGAATTTGAAAAACTACACCTTCTACCACCAAACTGGCTATAAGTGCCACCCAATGGCTAGGAGGTTGCTCCTCACTCTTCCTTTCAGAGTATTTGAAACTAAGCCTGAAGACAGAAGTTGCTGTTAGTAAAAGGCACATTGACACCAATTTTATGAGGTCTCTGAAAATAATCAAGTTGACTTGGAAAACAGATTCCCAGGTAGATGTCCTTGGCAACGCACAGTTCCTTGTCTAAAACGAATTGGAGAAAACATGAAAATGTGAAGTTTATGGAAATATAATTTATTTAATGGACAAGACCAACTGACAAGAAATAACAAGTTAAAAGAATGTGTTCTCAGGCAGCAGATCCCTGTTGCTTGCTGTTACAGAGAAAATTGTTACAGTTACCAGACAAACTTCTCAGAAAAGAAGAGAAAGGAGTCACTATGCTCTTCCAGAATCATTGACATAACCTTAGCTTTGCCTGTCTGAGTTTATAGTTTTATTCACAATTACAGACTCTCAGAGATATCCATGTACTCTACATCTATGTCTCTGGAAGAAAAAAAAAACCTCTTCTTAAATTGATTTGCCCTTTGTCACTGTCACAGATATGTTTTCCCTGTTTTGACAGGTAGTTGTAATTCTATTAGCAGTCCATCGACTCTCTGTGAAATCGATCTGTGTTGGGCCGGCTGGGTCTTCTTAAACTGACTGATTTATTGCTTCTGCATGTTTTTAGAAAGGGAGAGCGTGTGCATGCTCACAGTGAGCTAAAGAGTCCAGGGGTGGGAGAGGAAGAGGGAGAAGAAAAGAGACACTCCTCTGTCACCACAGAGTAGAAGTTTCTCAACAACGTTTGAAAACGAATCATTTTTGGCCTCACTGTTGACTGCCTCCATGGCAAGTGAGCCATAACCTTTTGTTGGGTGAGATGCCTGCTGATGCCAGGCAGCATAAACGACTGTCAGTTTCCTCTATTAATTTACCTTGCTGTCTCAAGTATAAATTGGAAAAACTCGCTCACCTCAAATGTCTTCAATGTCAATCTATTATGTTTGCTAATTTTACATCACATCTTCCAGTAATCAGAATACAAGTAGCTGCTTACAAGTGCCTGTCTTTGCCTGTAATCTTAACCAATAAAAGCAAAGCATGCAAGCCAATTTTCAGGAGCTCACAGTTTTCCAGAGGTCAGAGTCAGAAATCACCACTGTATTTTGCTTCAAGAACAACATCAGAAAAGGAAAAAGGAAAAAAGAGAAGGGAAGAAATGGAAGAGGAGGGCAACTTAATAAAAACCCTAATCTTAAAGTTCCATCCCATGATTTATAATGGAATCAAGTAGAGCTAAATTAAAATATGTGAGAAGACCAGGCAATCTGAAAATAAGTTGATTTTGCAGGTGTTATAGAAGAAATCATTCAGTTATATACCTTTACAAACTAAAAATAATTCTAAACGTTCTAGTGTTAAATTCATGAATATAAATATTAACATCTCATGAATACCTTTTGTGATTTCACCCTCAAGCAGTGGAAAAGCTAATTTTAAGCATAATTAATGCAAGGGACTACAGTAAAGTAGGCAAAATCCACTTTTGCAGTCATTCTTCTCCATTTATGTACCCCCTATATGTTTAGAGGCTTCCCCCAAAATACTCAATTCAACTTACGTTCTAGAATAACACAGGAACAAGGCCAGAAAGGTGGTAAAGTAAGGTTAATATAAAGGATGAACTAACAGAATAAACTACCAGGAAGATTTTAACTGGGAAGTTTATGGACAAAATAATTTAACCTAAAATAGAGATTAATGGTATGAATCCTAAGCACCACTGAAAACAGGTTAATGAAGGACTATTTGTTAGCAGAAATACTTATCAATAAACCTCCTATGATGCTCCTAGAATGACAGTAGGTCTAAACCACGAACAACTCCTCTGCCTTTTAGAAAAGTAGAAATTGACAGTTTTGCATCCTCCTATGCTTTGTCAATTTCTTTAAACTGGGAACCCTGAAGTTACCAGATTTAAGTTGGCCAAAAGAGAAGTTTGTGCAAGAATTATAAGCTGGATATGAAGCAGCAACCCTTACTCTTGGTTGATCACAGTCAGACATGGTGACAAATAGATGTAGGGTGACTTTGTTAGGTGCCCACTCACTTTACTCTCCTCTGGGGTACATAGGTCCAGCTCCTTTTACCACTGGTCACCCTCTTGGTCAGTAGTGGCCCCAAGTGCACCACCAAATGCTCTCCTGTGGAGCCTTAGACATGGTAATCACACAGAGGCAACAACATCCCAAATCTTTTTCTGTGTTCTCACTTGACAACCGAATGAACTTGGCTTCTAAGGTCAGGCAATGCAGATCTTAATGCAACCTGCAAGCTCTGATTTGTCGAGCATAGCTAGTACTTCAGCCATTAGGTCCTCCAACTCTTCTTCAGGACCTTACTTTCCCAGTCTTTCCCATATTTGTGTCAAGTACAATACCCATAAGAAATATTCTGCTTCCATAATACTCATTCCCAACTAAACCCTGACTCATACAGTCCCCAGCAAAGGATCTTTAGAGAGGTTATATCCTACACACACACACACATCTGTGCATTGCACATGTTTCATAGACAGTTATTGCCTGTTACCAAGTAACATAACTAAACTGAAACCTATATTATGAACCCAAATCTCTGCGTTGCATTATGCATGTGAGATGTAATTTCCAATTCACTTTTAAAATTCTTTATTTTATCATGTTTTTTTTTTAATCACACTTAAGGCTGAACCTGACTTTCAATATGTCCTCCCTATGCATCAGCTAAGTTAATGAGGTTACAGGCTCAAATTTTTAAAAAAAAATTATTAATGGAATTATCATTAACAACCGTCTTGAAACCTCAAGCTAAATAGAAAACATTTACCTTCTTACATAAGGGCTCCAAATCATTGATATTTATAGTTTCTGATCTATATTAGTCTTAAGTTAGAGATTTAAATGCTTTATATCTCAGGATGCAGAGAATTAAAATGCAGACCCCATCTATGTCCTACCTAAGATTTTAAACAAATGGGACATTACTTCTTGTTTTGTTTTATTATAGTAAGAATACTTAAGATGAGCTCTGACCTTTAATAGATTTTTAAATGCACAATGTAGTATTGTTATCTGTAGGTGCTATGTTACACAGATCTCTGAAAGTTCATCACAATGCATATCTGAGAAGCACAGGCCGATAAGATCTGATCGCATCCCCACTACAAGCGTGATATCATAACAGAATGGAATCAATTGGGTATCAATACTGATGTTGACTAGAATTAAATATATCATTGTGAGTTGTTCAAGTCTAATGATTAAAATCATGTCTTGAAACTCAAACCCTATGTAAGTGCATTAATCTACTAGGCTGTCATAAAATAATGCCATAGGTTGGTTGTTTTAAACAACAAACATTTATTTTCTCATAGTTCTATAGACTGGAAGTCCAAGATCAAGGTACTAACAGTGTTTCTTTTTGGTGAGAGCACCCTTCTTTGACCTGTGCAGATGGCCTCCTTCTTGCCATTTCTTCACCTCACAGCCTTTTCTTTCATATGTGGGTTCCTAGAGTATCTTCCTTTTTTTATAAGGGCATCAGACATATTGGATTAGGGCCACACCCTTATGCCTCATTTTACTATAATTGCTTCTTTAAATGTCATACTTCCAAATATAGTCACACTGAATGTAAAGTTTCAACAAACACATTGGGTGGGAAGGGGGGAGGTGGGACCACATGTCGGTTCACAACAGTAAGGAATACTAGGAAAAGGAAAATTGTGACCACACATTTTATATGACCACAAATCAAATTGCAGTCGTGTCTAATACTTGTGTACTAAGTAGAATGCTTTCCATTCACAATGGCTATTAAAATCTGAGAGGCACAGATACTAATTTCTAATTATTTTAAATTTGGATATGCTCTTGATGGAAAAAGAAGGGACTCAACAAAAGAAGGATGACAACCAAATGGGAAAATTCCCATTCAGTAGGAACCAAATGGCAAATTCACACACAAAAAAAATAGAAAATCAGGGAATGAGTAATAAGTAGATAGAATGGAGGCAGGGGGGTATAAACAGATAGTGAGAAAGTCATGGAGAAATAGAACAATAAAACATAGAAAAAGTCAGAGAGGTGTGCATACATGTATGTGTTTGCATTCATATATGTGTGCACATACTGATTATAAAGCAAGCAAGCAGATGGGCCAGAAGAATTAGGAGGTAAAACTGGGAAGTGTCAGACTGGTCAGCCTATAGATGCTGCCTTTTGGTCTGATGCTCACAACTGAGCCAATCAAATTTATTCTGGGCTACAGTTATATACTACAGGAGAAAGATTACCACTAGCAAGTAAGCTGTGAAGTGACAGTTGTTCTAAGACTACTCTTAATGGGACTTTCATTTCTGGCACTAACATGCATGATAACAAATTGGAATTTCAGAAAGAAAAAACACAAATTTCTTCCATGAATCTTATTCCATTTATTGTACTGATTGAAGAGGAAAAAATCAAAGAAATGCATCAATATATACCACAGTAAGACAACTTAGCTACAATTTTTCTTCAGAATGGACTAATTTTTAAAATCCCATTTTTAAAATCTTTGAAGTTAGAAAAACAACTATAATATGCTGAGATTTTCTTGTTTGCCATTAGCATCAAGTGCTGATAGAGTGCTCAAAATTGCACAAGCCATACAGACAAGCACAATTTCTGCCTTTGAAAAAGCAAAAGCATTTTTCAGAACAGAAGTAAATAGCACAAAGAAAAGAAGCAAACATCTCTGAAGTTCCTCAGGCATCAGATTACATTTGCAAAATCAAAATTATGACACAATATTTGTATCTTATTTTTAATTTGCTTTAAACCAAATAAACATGAATAATGAGAAAGAAATCCCAATCTAAGAGTATAACATCGTAAACCATACAAAGGACACTTGGTTGGTTTCTGTCATAAAATTCCATCATAAAATCACACCTGCATGAAAAAAGTTTTTGCCAGTTTCTGTTTTTTCCCTTCAAAATAGCCATTCCTGCCAAAGGACATTCAGTTCAATGTCTGAGACTATCAGTTATTAGAGCTTGTCAGCAGTCAGAAATCATTCAAATATATTTCATGCACCCTTCCAAAGCTATAAATAAAAATTGTACACTAGCACCTACTGAACAAAAGGATTTGAGCTTGAATGACAGCAGCCAGGATTTAGGTTAGATAGAAATAAATATTTTGTGAGGAGGAAAGTGAAGACATTGGAAAGGATCATATTGAGAGAGACTAGAGGCCCCCTCTCTGAAACAATGTATTTATAAAAGAAGATGTATTTTTTCCACAATTCGATAATTCAAGAGTACAAGTAATTGTAGAACTTTGTATAAAAACATAAGAATAAAAAAGATGGTGTCTAGTCATCTTTTGTCAAACGCTATAGTTCCGTGATTAAATCAAAAAAGCACCATAAAATCAGTCTCCATCATTCTCCCATGAATGGTGAATCCTTTCACATTAGATCACCATTGTTGTACTCATCAAAGTTACTCATAAAAGGGTATGATTAAAAAAAAAAGTCCAACAATAACAGAAAGCTCTCTAGAGTTTGGGTCAAGACTTGGGTTCCAGTTCCAACACCAGAATATTAGCTGCATGCTCTTGGGAAAAAGTCAATTAGCTGTTCTCAGCCTCATGTTATTCATGAGTAAAATAACTTCTCCCCTACCTACATTATAGGCTTGTCATAAGATTGTAGCAATAATGTCTGAGAAAGTGCTTTGTAAACTGTAAAGCATAAATCTTGTGATGGTGTCATTATCATTATGTGACAAGTGGCTGTACAATCACATCCAAATCACAGAAAAGCAGATTGCTCTCAGTTAATAAGAATATATAATGCAGTTGCAATGACTAGCAAGCAAACATTAGCAGGATGCGGGGCAGGGAAAGGAAACCATCTAAAATGTTTACCCAAGTTGTTCTTGAACAGATGGAAATCACAAGGTCTCTGCCATACTTTATATTCTCTAGGTCTCCTGTGTTTTAGGAGACAGATTTGGCCCCTTCAGATTTTCCATCCTTGATATGGTTTTCCACTACTTTTGCTACTCTGAGAATCATTGTGTTAAAGCCTGCTGACATCCAGCTCTCAGGAGTCTAGACACTTATTCAACCTTAGAGAACACAGAATATAAATCACAATTCTCTTTAGTATCCATCTGAGGCCCAAGAGGGTTCATATGTAAATTTTGAATGTAGCCTGGCCTGTCTTTGCTCTGTGCTGCATTGTTAATATGGGAGACATTAACTTTTATAATTTTTTGAAGCCAGTGGCATGGCATCAAATAAACTTTCTTATAAGTAGGAGATGGCCAAAAGCCCAAAGATACCTTAGAAAGTCATGCAGAATTTTTCAATTGAGGTAACTTTGGTTTACAATGTTTACCCCTCTTCAGATGTTGTTACCACACCACACCACAGGCATTATAGTCCATTATGCCCTCTCATCTTTTTAAAGTCCCCCTTCCTCATCAACTCTGGCATACACAGTCTCAGTTCTACTGTCAGATTTTTAAGGTTTATTATTAGTTTGACTTTATCTGAGCCTTCAAATTTTTTCTCTATGATCTATATACAAATGACACCATCCAGTATTTGTCTTTCTCCTTCTGACTTATTTTGCTTAGCATAATCTACTGCAGTTTCATCCATATTGCCACAAATGGCAAAGGTTTTTACCTTTCCTTTTTTAATAAGGTAAATTACATTGATTGACTATTGAATGCTAAACCAAAAGATTAGAAACATTACCAAATGATGTTTATGACAGTGGATTGTTCAATTCCTAATTTCACAATTTCTAATGATACCTTAAGTCATAATGCACAAATTGACAGATGCTGGTAAATATACCCAAAATAATTCAAGTTAACTTTCTATTTAACAGATTATTTGGGTTCTTCAATCACCTATGTCTATTCTTGTATATGATTTTTTATGAAATACAGGCAGATAAATGCTTAAATAAAACAATTTAAAGTGAAAAAAATAGAAGATAATGTTGTACAACCCACTTCTCATGAACATATAAAGATACATGAGCTTAAAAAAGCAGAAGATAGAATAAACAGTTACTATATTAAAACAAAAAGATTAAATATTTACTGAAATACTTGTTTTATTTAAATGTTCATTTTTGGTAAATTATGGGTATTCTCAGTATTGAGTTCAATTTTTAAAAAAGCCAATAACTTTACAAAAAAAATTAACTGGTCTTGAAAGTTGCTATGAAAATTATATAGCATTGATTCATCTTACCAAAATATCAAAAATTATCAAGTCATAATGCCTTTGTTTTTTTATGTTTGGTGTTTTATTTTTCAACACATCATACTTGAACTAAGGTGCTATTTTATACTTGTGATAGTCCTGTCTTTGACATACAAGTAACTGAGATTTGACTTTACCATTTCCATTTCCTAGGTTGAAGTTTTCTAAAATTCTATATAAGTTAATTGCATGCTAAGTCAACCAGTAAACATATATGGATAAACTAATTGTTAAAAGTAAATGTGTTCAGGATACCAAGCCTCTTTACCCTTAAACAGACATCCACTCAGAGCCATCATTACGTTCTTGGAATATAATGAGATATGGTGAGGTTTAGTGTAGATCCAGGAGAAGTAGAAGTACCAAGTTAAAATGCCCCAGGCAGGCAAAGTAAATTAATGAGTCAAATCAAATCTGAAAGTCCATGCCTGTCCATAAGAGAGCAATAACTACTCAATTCCATGACAGGTTACTCTAAAGAAATGAGAGCTCAGTATTGCCAGTGCTTCACATAAAGCAAGAGAAGGAAGAAATCCAGATTTGTCTGTAAAACCTTCCAATTTTAAAGTCTGTTGAGTAAATGATGAGACTAGAGAGTAATTGGGACCTACAGCCCTGGATGGGCCTAATTACCTATTAGGTCACACATTGAAGGTCATAGCTTGGAAACAGGTTTTATTTCACTTATGGAATATTTTTTAAAATGTTGAGATTCTACACCAATCCAGGCACTGAGCTATGAAAAAACTTAATAGGAGTTATTAAGGACATACTGGTCAGATATTATATTCCTCTGGTCACTATCCTTAAAAGTTCACAGGGAAAAAGAGGTAAGCCAAGTCAGAAAACGAAAAAGAGAACTTAGTATGTGCCATGGCACAGTAGCCAAGAAACCACAGAATTCTATTGATAGTAGGACCAAACAATGTTGTTAGAACTGAAAATTAAGAAGTTATAGGTGACATTAACAAGAGATATTTTGATAAAAGCCATGGACACAGGTATAAAAGGGTAGAGTAGAAACATAAATGAGAGGAGAGGAATTCAAGGCAGCAAATAAGGACCATTCTTTTTGAAAAGTTTTAATTAAAAGGAGAAGAAATATATAAAAAGCTACACTATAATAAGGTAAGAATTAATTTTTAAGGATTTTTATGGATGATGAAAACTAAGGCATAGCAGCATTACAGGGCAAGGAGCTCATATACAGCTCCTTCAGTTATCGGTTCTAGGGAATACAGGAGAGGCTGCATCAGAACCCAGTTGGAAATAATTAATCTTGAATAGACTAAGAAATTCTTATTTTATGAGAATAGAGGACAGAGATTGAAATTGGGTAGAGGGGGAAATGGGTACTTATATGTGGGGGGAGGAGAATGTGGGGAACAGTAAAATGGTCCAAATTTTTCTCAATATAAATCTCTTCTCTAGAGACTTGTAACAAATTATAGATGAGCCTCAAAGACTTCCCTGCCAATGACCCATGCATTCAACCTCACCCTCCCTGTCCTTAAGCCCACACTTTGAGGTTGGCATCATAGGTATTACCATTTCAATGGCAGAAGAAGAATTTTTTTTTAAATAAACTTTCATTTCTTCTGATCCTAAAGTAGAATTGACCTGACACCTACACTATGTTTCTTTCTGAATTGGCTATCCAAAAGCACTGGTATTGATACAAGTTATCCTCAGACCTCACTTCCTGACTGTGATAAAGGGAAGAAAGAAGCTCCAAAGAAGTTTTCAAAGAGATCTAAGAGAGTAAGAAATATTGCCCAATTCTATGACTTTCTACATCCCCCAATGTTGCTTTTCCTAAATAAAGTTCAATCTTTTAGAGGAAGTATATTAGTGGAACTTTATGTAGTCCCTCACCCATCAGAAGACTTTTCTTATGGAAAGGGTTCAGGATAACCTGCCTACCTGAAATAGTTCATTTAAAAATATCTTCTGAAATAAAAATTCCAACTCTGAATGATAATGAGTCACCTAAAACTAACTCTCTCTGGGCCTCCCTGGTGGCGCAGTGGGTTAAGCAACGCACTATGAAGCAGACCGCAGCCACTGCAGCACGAGTTCAATCCCTGCTGCCGGCCAGGGAGG
>JAGFMF010011387.1:641197-657111 GCA_019455555.1 Galemys pyrenaicus
CTGTTGATCTGCCTGTTCTGCTCCCCGCTCTCTGTGGTGAATCCTCTCACCACCCCACACCTCTGGCCTGTACCCCAGTGCTTGTATGCATAAATAAATTTTAAAAAAAAACTAACTCTCTCCACATATGCTCTTTAAAAACAACAATATAAAATCAATGAGGAACTCAAATAAAATCACATATAACCTCTCAACATTATTGAGAGAGATTATCATGAAATTTAAATTACCACAAAAAATAAACAACAAATTGCAACAAAACTCTCATGCTCACTGCAAGCGTATGGTTTTTCAGGCTAGGGATGGGAAGGCATAAGAGACTCGGTGAAGAAAAAAAAAAAAAAAAGACAGAGAGAGGAAAACAGAAGACAGAGACTAATCACAAAAAACAAAATTATGAATGTGTCTAATTAATAGTGACTGCTAGTTTTGTTCTTTTTTTCCTGATCCCTTGTATGGTTTTCCCATGTTACTTCTATATGTGAAACCATCCAATATTTTTCTTTTTCCTTAAAGAAGGAAATACCAAAAGTCCTACAGACACAAAGGAGAAAAAAGAAACACCAATCCTTCCACCTGTACCAGCACTACCAACATAATAGATTAAAGAAACTAAACTTCACAACCTTAAAGGGAACAGTGCTCTTAAATTAGAAACCCTATGCCCCCCCAAAAATAGTCCATAGGAATAGAGAAAAATAAAACTAAATCTTTAGAAAGCAAAGAGAAAAGAAAGTATATTGCAACTGATGAAAATTCTTTCTCCTTCCAAGAAAAAGCTATGAGCAACAGAAAACCACAATAAATGCACCAAATTGAAATAATCTGGAATGAATACTTTGAAGATTAAAAGAAAATTAGATTTAGAAATTCAATAACTGATAACTTTTTAAATAGGAAAATACACATAGAAGTTGATTAAAGAAATTGGAGTAAAGGACAAACCATATCAGAAAAGAAGACTAAATTAAAAGTGCACAAGATAGAATAACTTCAAATGATGCTATAGTAAATCATTTATAAAAAGCAGAATAAAGACTAGATCATTAAAATAAGACAAAGGAATGAAAGAACTCAGATAAAAATGCTTAACATGGAAAACAAACAAAAAAAAAATCCAATATACATGTAATTTGGAATCCCAGAAAAAAAAAAACACAAAATAATAATAAGACAGAACAAAAATTTTAAAATGTAATCAAGGAAAATTTTCCAGAAACAAAAGACAACCATAATTTTACATATTAAAAGTATCACTGTATACATGAGAAAGTCAGACAAAACAATCCTAATAAAACTACTTGACTGTAAACAAAGAAAAAAATGCTCAAGACCTACAAACAAAAAGATAAAATAAGTTATAAAAGTAAGAAAATTTGACAGGTATGACTTTTTTTAAAAAGGTATTATTTCAGGCCTCCCTGGTGGCACAATGGGTTAAGCAACATACTTGAAGCAAACTGCAACCGCTGCAGCATAAGTTCAATACCTGCCTCTCGCCAGGGAGGGGACCACATGGCAAAGCAGACCTCTCCTGCCTTGCCCACTGCTTCCCTCAGCAGTGTACTTCAGTTGATCTGCCTGTTCTGTTCCCCACTCTGTCTCTGGTGAATCATCTCACCTCCCGCGCCTCTGGCCTGTACCCCAGTTCTTGTATGCATAGAGATAAATAAATCTGGGCCTCCCTGGTGGCGCAGCGGGTTAAGCAACGCACTGTGAAGCAAGGCACAACCACTGCAGCACAAGTTCGATCCCTGCCGCTGGCCAGGGAGGGGACCCACGTGGCGCATCAGACCTCTCCTGCCTCGTCTGCTGCTGCCCTCATCAGTGTGTTTCAGTCAGTCTGCCTGTTCTGCATCCTGCTCTGTCTGGTGAATCCTCTCACCTCCCTGGACTCTGGCCTGTACCCCAGCTCTTGTATGCATAAATAAATAAATCTTTAAAAAAAAAAAGAGATAAATAAATCTTTTTTTAAAAATCTTATTATTTCATTTATTTATGTATATAAGAACTGGGATCTAGGCCAGAGGTGTTAGAGGTATGAGGATTCACCAGAGACAGTGTGGGGAGCAGAACAGGCGGATGTACTGAAATACACTGTTGAAGGGAGCAACAGGTGAGACAAGAGGTCTGCTGCGCCATGTTGATTTACCTCCCTGGCCTGGGTTCAAACTCATGCTACAATGGCTGGTGATAGCTTGATAGCACTGACACTTAACCCCTACACCACTAGAAAAGCCCTGGGTATAAGATTTCTGAAGAGGAATATATAAAGCAAGGCAAGAGAATGAGAATGAGGAGCATTCTTAAGATATTCTAAACAAGAAAGAGTAAAGAATTTTCTATCCATCCAAGCTGCCCTTTAAAACTACAGTAAGGAGTTTCAATAAGCAGAATTCAGAAGTTTCACTGTACACATATGCCTTTCTTAAATAAAATATAGAATGATCTTTATACAACTAATAGAGAATTGGGGGATTCTCAGCAAAGATACAGTGGTGCACATTTAACATACTTAATTGTGGAGCTAAAACTAAAACAAAGACTGGGGGTTTTGGGTGAAAAATAAATGTGAAAATTTATACATTCTAACAAAGCAAATGAATGCAACTAAATAAGGGTCAAATAAAGGGTAGCAAATGTGAAAAATACAGTAAAGTCATTATATGGTAATACACTGGAGTGAAAAAATCCTTTTAAAATATAAAACCACTCAAGAACAACAAACAAGATTATAAATAGCAAAGTAAGAAGGAAGAGAATTAAAGGAACTATAAAAGTATAAACACAAAGGTGATCAATAGAAAAGATCAAGCTTTCTTAAATACCAAAGATACTTTTATAAAAGCACCAAAACATACACCCCACCCCCTAAAGAAATGTAGTCAATATGCTATATATTCAGTAATTACAACATAAAACAATATGAGTTAGCAACAAAGATGGTAATCAATAATTGTGAATTAGGTTGCTCACTTATTAAAAGAAAAATTTTTCAAATTGCTCATTATAAGTAAAATCCAACTATGCCATATACAAGAAATACATTTAAAATAGTGATTTTTAAAGGTTAAACATAAAGGTAGAGGTATAGATGCAAAAGAAAAATGGAAAAAATAAGAAAGCAGGTTTATAATCCTAATATAAAGTAATAGAATTGAATTCAGGTCAAAATGTAATAAACAAGAAAAATGAAAACACTATGTAATGAATGATTAAGAGTCAGAACACAAAGAGAAGATAGTTATGAATGCCTATGCTTAAAATAAAACAGAAAATACATATGCAAATCTAAAACTATTGCCAATTCAAAGAAAAAGGGTTGGAAACTTACAAATAATAGGAAAATGTAATACTTAACACACACCACTCTCAGTACAAAATCAGTCAAATGACATTCAAATGCTATCTTTTCAATTATGTCATTCTTTTGTATGTGGTTACCAGTTTTACCAATACCATGTATTGAAGAAACTATCCTTCCTCAATTGTGTGTTCTTGGTACCCTAATCAAAAATTACTTAGTCATATATGCTTAAGTTTACATCTGGACATTCTACTCTGTTCCATTAATCTATTTTTCTATTTTTATGCTAAAACCACATTATTTTAATTACTATGGCTTTGTGATATTGTTTGAAGCCCTTTATTCAATTTTTCAGCTTAGTTATATTCTTCAACTCTGTGACTTCTGTTTGGTACTTTCATATATTTTCTATCTCTTTGTTTAATTTTTCTTTGTTTATGCATTCTCCTGACTTCAGTGAGTATCTTTATGGCCATTGTTTTGAAATCTTTACCACATAAATCACTTGCCTCTCTTTTTTCATTAAAGTCTGCTTCTGGAGTTCTAGCTTATGTTTTTGTTTGGAACATATTCCTTTGTTGTTGTTTTTATTTTCCATGACTGTGAGTCATGGAAAAAATCCTATTTCAATGAAATCAGGAGGCTAGAAGAGGACCCAATACACCTTGAATTTCTAACAGTAAAAGATGTTGCTTCTTTACCTCAGTGGAAGGAAGAAGGTCCTTCCCAGTTTATGTATTGGTTGTAGACCTCTGATTCAGGAACATGCTTGTAAGTGTTACCATGAGACCTAAGTCTTCCAATCTGCCCTTTTCCATTGTTTATTTCTAAATAAACATATTTTGTTGTTAGAGTAACTGATTGCTTTCCTTTGGAGTCCACAATTCTATGTTGGTTTCTGTGTGTTAGACAAAACAGTCCATTATTCAGCTTAACAGAATTGTCTGTATAGAATATGGAACTTTTCTCTAAGTTTGGCCTTAGCTTTTGGTTGTCTCTGAAACTTTTTGATTATCAAGCCACCTTCTTTGCTCATAGTGGCTACCATTAGTTGGGGCTGTATCAAGACCTGTCAATGCCCAAAGGGGAGGTGCCTTTGCTAATGGGAGGTTGCAGGCTAATGGGAGGTTGGACACTCAGGCAGAAGCTTTTAAACTGTGCAATTAGGCCTCTTTCAGGAAAAGAAAACTGGAAGATGAACATTTCTGTTTGCACCCTCTGTGCTGATCCAAGGCAGGGGTTATTGAGAAGAGGGGGAAAACACCAGTTATTAAATAACACAGAATTATTCCTCTGTTTACCATAGTCCTATAGGATCTGTGAATTCAAGCTTTACTGGCCTCTAGGGCTAGGAGATCAAGAGATGCATCTTCTGAGGGCAATCACAAAAGCCAGGAGAGCAGAAGTGTCATGAGTTCTTTCCAAAGAGACACAAAACTCACAGAAGACATTTTAATATACTTAGAAACTCCTAAAAAATGATAAAACTGCCTCAAAAAATTAAGGAATTCATCAAGATAGGATTATATAGAATTAATAAGCAATAATCATTTTTCATTCACTAAATGGCAAAAGTTTCAAAGCTTAACAATATATGCTATTCATGGGGCCTCCCCTCTGGCACAGAGGGTTGAGCGCAGCATTGTGAAGCACCCATGGCACAGCAGCGCAAGTTCCATCCCAGGCCAGGGAGGGGACCCACATGGCACAACAGACCTACCTCGCCCACTGCTCCCTTGAGCAGTGTATCTCAGTAGATCTGCATGTTCTCCTCCCCAGTCTGTCTCTGATGAATCCTCTCACCTCCCGAGACTCAGGCTGTATGCCAGCTCTTGTATGCATAAATAAATAAATCTTTTAAAATATATATATATATGTGCTGTTCATAAAGTTATGAGAGAAAAACATTCCCATATAAATACCTTTGAGTATGCAAAAATGAAACAATCCTATGGAAAAGAATTTAACAATATCTCACAAAACTGCAAACACATTTAATTACTTTTTAATCCAATAATTCCATTTCTACAATTTTTACCCAGGAGTTAGACCTCCAAAAACAGGATTATTCATTGCCACATTATTTACAATTGCAAAATCTAAGTGTTCAAACATAAAGATTGAATAAATTAACTATGGTGTAAACACACCATAAAGTATTATGGTGAAATTGATACGCAATGATTTGTACAACACAAAACATAGTGCAAAGCGATACACTATAAAAATGTATAGACAGTATCTAAGAAAGAAGGGAGGGTAAGAAACATACAAGAATATGCTTGGGGGCAAAAATATGTTTTGGGAAAAACAATAGAAAAGATAAAACAATGAAATTGGTTACTTACAAAGAGGTAGGGGGAATGGAATCAAAGGGATGAGAAGGGATTATACATACTTTTTTGGATACTTTTGGAAGTATATTAGTATTCTATATAATCAAAAACTAAACAACCATAGGAAGGAAAACCATAAAATTAAATACAAACAGAAACAAGTAATCCAAACTGTATTTTAAATAAATAAGCATAATGTGGGAGGAATGAAAAAACTAACAACCAAAGTTACTTTTGAACATAAACTAGAGAACAAACTAATTGCTTTACTGTGATAAAGAGTTAAAAAAAAAACTCATTAGTTTAGGGTAGTAAAGGTATAGGAATTCCTAAACTGTCTTATGCATTGATGGGATAAGCAGATGAGTAAATGTGTGGATGTTGCCAGAAGCCAGAGTTCTCTCTGCAGACAAGACATGCACATATCAAATGGACAAAGGCAAATCCAGAACTCTGTGAGTCTGGATTAAAATTAAGATGTATCAGCATGAGTTTATAGTTTCTAATACAAACACTCACAAGTTTAGTCTACTAAATGGCCTCAGAGCAATGAGCACACCTAACATCTCCCCTGTTTCTAACTGCCATTCCCTACTAATAAAAACAAGAACTCCTTGCAGAAATGCTAGTTCCAGGTCTTGGGGTGGGAAAAATTCAAATCAGTCTTAAATCTCTTTTAGTGTCAAAAAGAAAACATTCCAAAAAATGAGGAAAGCATGTTTTAAAAAATAGTCAATTTGAAAGGCTTCACACTGAGCAAACTTCAGGCAATTTGAGTATAAAAATAAATAAAATGAGGATTATACTCCACTGAATAAAATATGGATCCACAAATTTCTATTGAAACTAGATTATAGAGAGTTCTGATATATCTTGTTTCACTATTAATTTCTTTAATTATTAATAATAATGGATTTTTAAAGTTTCTACTCCTATTTTTAAGATTTATTTTATTTTTTATGCATACAAGAACTGTAGGCCAGAGGTATGGGGGAGGTGAGAGGATTCACCAGAGACAGTGGAAAGCAGAACAGACATATCTGCTGAAATACACTGCTGAGGGGAGTAGCAGGGGAGATTGGAGAGGTCTGCTGGCCCTGTGGGTTAGCTCCCTGGCCGGCCAGGATTGAACTCTTGCTGCAGTGGCTGGTGACAGCTTGACAGCACTGAGACTTTAACCCCTGCATCACCAGGGAGGCTGTAGTACTTCTATTTCTTTTTTAAAATGTCTCTTATGTTCTTTCCCCTTATTTTTATTTGAAGCTTAGTTTTATTATTTGTTGTTAAGTTATTAAGTGCTCTTAAATATTATATATGAATATACATAATGGCAAGTTTTATTGATTTACTATAGCTATTTTTCCTAATTTGTCATTTTCCTCTTAACAAATCTTTATCATCTTTACTGCAACTACTTTTCCTAATTTGTCATTTTCCTTTTAATAAACAGAATCTTTTTATTTTTAAAAACTCCTTCTGACAATGTATACATATTAAGAAAAATAACTTATGTTAAGCCCTCAAACATACTCAACTTTTCTTCACGAAAATAAAAGGTTCCCCCAAGACCTCTAAAAGTGACCATTAGTGACAATAAGGAAGAAGAAAGAAAACAGACAGAAAAGAGGGAGTCAAATTGTGAGGGTTAATAAGAGAAGAGTCGAAATTCCCTCTCTTGTGCCCTAAACTATTCAATTGCAATAGGGAAGGACATCAGTAGAGAAAAATGTGATCCTCTTCCACAGAGAAATTAATTACTTTCTTAGATTTGAAAACTTTCCAATGAAAAATTTGCTGTTACCCTGAAGCACCTTTCTAATTAATGATCTTTAGTTTCTCAGGTAAGCTCATGCTACACAAATCCCTTCTCAGCTTATAAGGGAAAAGGCATTTAAGGCATGAACTGCAGGCTGAAAGAACAGCAGAGTTACACAGAGGAAATGAACTGACAGTCGGAGTCCTTAGGTCCCACTCTAAAGCTTAGAGGCGAAGTGATGCTACAAGGGTCTTTGGCCCCTGGCTCGGTGGAGAGGAGTGTGTGCTGATGCAAGGCTCCAGCGCATTCTTGAAAAATCACTGCACAGTTAACTTCTAAATTACTGAGAACAATTGTAGAGATCAATAGAAAACACCAACCTCTGAAGACATTTCCTACAGCATAATTTGAAGAAGTAGAATACATGAAGCAGTGAGCCACAGAAAATCAGGTCTTAGCACTAATTAGAAAATTTTCTAAGCTTTCTCTCTCAAGAAAATCAGTTCATCGGCTAAAGGACTAATTTGGAAACATGGTTGGTTTACAAATTTTCATTAAGGCTGAAAAAAATTACAGCAGATATTTGGACCAACATTCTAAATAAAATTGTGAGACTGATTAATCACTTAATGTTAATAAAATTGTAACAGAAAATTGATTATTCATTAGTAGTTAAAAGATGTTTTCCACATGTCAGAATGAAAATAGCCTATGATGCACAAAAAATAAAACACTGGCTAAAATATCTCATTTAACCAGAAAGGAGAGAAAGAATTTTAATACCAGGCTCCCCAGAAACTTAACATCCTCCCTTAAATTCTCAATATTTACTTACAATGACTTAATAAATGCTTGCCTTGTGATTAGCTATTAATTCCAACTAGCAAAAGCAATATTTTTCTTTATACCTTGATCATGTTTAGCTATGTCTCAAAGTGCCATAGTGAGTGTGGTTTTTTTTGGGGGGGGGCATGAATTTTTCATAGTTTAGAGGTCATTTTGCTCTCCCCATCAACAGAAATTCCTCCTTAACCTCCATTCCAACCATCCCCTCTAGTTAGATTTTTGTATATGTGGTTGGTTCAACTATTTACATTTATGTGATGTCTGAGTTACAGTATCCTGGATATACACCTGCTAAAGGTTACTCTTTTAAATAGAAATAAGAAAATAAACTCTGTAGGCAGATCATTTGGACCATGTTTTCTCCCTTACTCAAAGGGAAGTAACCTTATAGGAAAAGGCAGCCATGGTGCTAGCTGACCTACATTTCTTTTGAGGAAAAGTGATACCTACTGCCATAAAGTGATTAGTTTATACAATCACTACCAATAGTCCTATCATACTCCTCTCTGTGTGTGCACTCAAAATATAGTATGATTTAGATCTACTTCCTTCCCCTGTTCTTCCAGTAGACCCAGGTCACATCCTGTACATAATTCCTTCACTCTATCTTAAACATTCATTTCTCCTATGTTCACAAAGCTCAATCTCAGATTCATTGCTCAATTGTCTATTTTTTTCTGTTTCTGAATTTATAGTATCCTCTTATTTATATGAGACAAATTAGGTATTTTCCATGCTATAGTTTGCTAAATCTTCAATATCTGTTACAATGTAATATGCAAATACAAATATAGAGGACAAATTAGTAAATAGGAATTGTAAATATATATTAGGACCATAACAAGCATGCACAGTTGTATCCGTAAGTCACATGAAGATTTTCCTTCTAAATATCAGGGAGATTGGAATACTAGTGTATTGTTATCATGACAAAATTAAACATATTTACAGTAGAAAAGTCAGGGAAGTAGAGACATATGCTTAACAAAATTAAAATCTCCTATAAGTTCACTGACTAAGATGACCACTATTAACGTTTGGAATGTCCTTTCCAATTTTTCACATTCTTAATACATTGTTTCATATTATAATAGTGGGCCTCAGACTGTTTGGTCTGTTCTATAATGTTTTTTCTATTGTCAGTAAATGTACATCTAAAACATCATTCATTAAGGCTGTACTTTATGAATTTTATGAATTTCTAATTTGGTTACCCAACATTAAAAGGTTTTTAGATACTATACCTAAATCCTTTTTATTTTTTGCATATCATTTTGACTTAATGATAGCTTTATAATAGTTAATGCATACTGATCAGGTTCTACTTAAATTCTACTATTGTATCAAAATATCAGCAATAATGTTTAGCTCTTAGAAAAACCATGCATGATAATGTGAAATTCAGCTAACTACATTTTTTATTGAACTACAGCATTTAGTTCCTCAGGCTCATCTGCTATCAATTAGGGTGATAAGCAGGCACTCAAAAGCTAGCTTTTCAATTATGTTTTCTACCTTTCAACTGAAATGTTCCTGTCACTGCATATCGTGTAGTAATTTTGAAAAGGCTTCATCTCAGCAACCAAGTGATAACTTTAAAATCAAGAATCTGAACCAATTAATTCCTAACATTAATTACTTCTTTTAAAACAAAAGGCACTTTAAAGTAAGTGACTACAAATATACTTTTTATCCCACTAACAGTCCTTATCTCTTTTTCCCCCAGCTCACAATTCTGTTGACAACTCATGCTCAGACTCAAATCATCATTCAAATCATAATTAAAGCATAATTCTGAGCTCTCTTTGTACATGCTAATTCCACAACCACCAGATGTAAAAGCCACACAGAAATTCCTATAGAGTATTATTAGCTTGCAAGTAGCAGAATTAAGATGCATAAAAGTATCTTCTATAGCAAGTAAATATTTTGGTTTTAATTACATTATTACCTTGTTTTATGCTACTAATTACTACAATTTATTGTATAATTAACTTTAGGAAAAAAATATTACCAGAGCAGTTCTGCAGCCTTAAACTGAAGATTGTATATACTAATGACTTTACCTAACCACTGAGTTCCCTAGAAAATACAGTTTAAAATACATTTTGTAATAGGTTTGATAAATTGTTTTTCTGTTCCCTCACTAATATATAAAGTTATCATGTAGTTATTTGATGATTTATTTCTAAATAAATCACAAGGTAGTAAAAAAAATTGTATTTTCATGCTGGGACAATATATTAATCTGTCTTTTTTCCCTAACACTCAGCCCAGAACTTGAAAATTGTATGTAGGTGCTTGATTAATTTTATTATATAAATTAATGCATTAATTATTTAAAGTATCCCTTTAACTGAACTTCATAAAAATATTATTGTTAAATACTAGCTAGTATCTATTTCAACCTTTGCAGATTAAAAACCTGCAACCTTTTCAGCAAAACCCTGAACATTAAAAATATTAACAGTTTGCCATAGATTGAAAACAAATGAACTCATTCTGAGACTCGACAGTCATTCATAAGCCACTTGAACAGCCTGCCCTATTGCAGTTTATGACCTCCGTCAAGCCTTTCTAGTGAAATAAAGCCTTGTGTTCACTCTGGGGCCATCTATTGTTCTCTCTATAATTTGTACCAAATTTTAAAGGTTATAAATACTTGCGGTGAAGCGTCGTTGCTGAGCTGCATTCATTCACACTTAGGTGCCTTTTTTTTTTTTTTATTAACTACAAGACTAGGGACTGGCATTTACTTACTTCATAATAACCTAATCGTACATACCTTTGAACTCAGGATGTTCTTTTAAATGCCATGATTTATTATGTCCTCCTTGGTCACATAACAGTCAACCTCGTCAAATTCAACTAGGCCAACCCCATTCTCCTAGGAGTAGTAGCTGGCAATAAAAAGTGAAGAGTTATTTCTTACATGAAACTATATATACTTGAATTCTTTTCAGATTAAAAAAAATATGATAAATTATTGCAAATGACAATGAAGTGAGTGAAAATAAGCATAGTTAAATACATAAATTTCTCTGCCTGCCACTTCTAAGCCTATTTTCATCATGTTGCTGTACTTTTAGTTTAATTTTCTTGAACTAATGTGCCCTCTAATGGTTAAAAATCAGAACCATAAAACGAGTGCCAACATATTAGCAACAAGGAACATTTCTACTTAAAAGATATGTCTTTGACTTGGACCTGTGCCCTCAAGATTAAAATGGATGTCATTAATAAAAGTATTTTATTTATTCTGTACAATAGACAATGAAATGAGGAGCAGCAAACAGATCTTTGTCAAACAGATTTTAATGTTAGTTCCTATTTTTAAAAAGTGTCAAATATTTTAATGATGTCTATAATTAAATCTTGCACATACTGATGTTGAAAAATAGGTTGGATGGGGGTTATACCTAATATTACAATTTAAGCATTTAATTTAAGAAAGCAATTATTCCAAAATAGATTATTTTAGGTCTTCATTCATTTTTATTTCTCTAACCTGAAGTGAAAGTCTACCTTCAACATCTAATATATATAAATATATGTACACAAGCCAAGCTATTTGTTCAGTTTATCCTCAGTATTCATGTTCTCTTATTTTTGACTTTTCTGTAATATCAGGAAGTAATGAAGACTCCGTAATTACCCAGTTAATGTAACCAGTAGCTTGAATGATTCAACCTGACTTTCTAAGTTCAGGAAAGTTAATGTAGTTTTACAACAATTTATGCCAAACAAGAATCTCGTCATACAGAAAGCATATATTATACACACACACACACACACACGTATGCGTGCGCGTGTGTTTGTATTTTTAATTCTCTCTAGAAGAGTAGATTGAAATCAAAGAGAATGTCATGCTGAAAGAATTTCTGCCTTGTTTAACTGATATTGTTGGTACATTAGATTGTAGGTTTCTTATCAAAATGTAATAATATATTCATACAAGGCATTTTCAAGTCTCTTTCAATTGTTGATACATTAAAACAAAAACAGACACAGCCTTTTCCCTGCCTCAGAGAATAAAGACATTGTTTTCCCTGCTATATACATAAGGTGAACTGACCTTCCCAGTACTACATAAAGAGAGTGACAGAAGCAAAATTAGAATTTAGAATTACTTGTGAAGTTTGATTTTGGCTAGTGCTTCATGTATATCACAGGACTATGTGATTTTGTTAGAGAAATATATTACATTTTCCTGAATTACATTTCTGTCTTTATCTTTCAGCAGTAGCTTTATGGAATATATTCTGTATTATATATATTCCTGTCCTGAAGGACAGGAAACCTGGATTCTAGTTCTATTTGTACTTCCAAGGAACTTCAGCAAGGCATGTAAGATTCTGATTGTTGACTGCTCACCCTATAAGGAGGAGACTGAATTAGATAACCTCTGGTGTCTCTTCTAGCTTAAAAAATGAAGGGTTATTTTTACTAGCAAAAAATGAAGAGTATTTCATGCTTTTAAATATAACCTAAAATTACAAGATGTTATTTCATTTTTTAAGATACTAATTTTTCTTTTATATTTTTACATTATATTTGATTATTTTGCAAAAACATTTGATAATTACTCAAACAGATTAGGCTAAGAAAAAGTAATTACTGAATGTACTTTTAAATGATAAGCACTGAAATTAACATAAATAACTACTATGGTCTCTGCATTTATTTATGTTGTTTTTGAATGAGTTGTCTATCTTTTGTGTTTTGTTTGGCTTCTTATTAAATATTTCTACCTCCGTACTTTAACAGAATTATTTTCTATGCACAGTACCACTTTTCAGTAAAAGGTTCCTCAATAAGATTGATCAACACAATAAAGATTGAACTGCCAGTTTAATGAATACAAATAACTGAGACCCAGATGAGCAAATTATCAGTAATAAAAGAAGTAAATGAATATGTTCTCATATTCTCTTATTAAAGAAAAACTTTGTCAGAGAATTTAAAGATATATTTAATAAATGTATGTGTGCATCAAAATCAATGTAATGATAAATAATTGGAACCAGAGATTTCTTCTTCATAAGCATTAAAAAAACTTCCTAAAAGACCAACATAACTCACATTAGAATTGGCAGTATATTTCTCCAAGTTTTGCATCTCATAATTTCCCACCTTACTGAAAACTTGAAATCAAGGAACAATTAAGTCAATGGTTCTTCTGTGATTTCTCAGCACAGTCTCATCCTGCTAGAACCCTGTTGAGGTCTCCAACAGTTTAGTGATAGCTAAGATTGTAGGTTATACCAAAGAGTCTCAGTGCACTAACTAGAAAACGTCCCTTTCTTCCTATTCCAACCAGCTCCCTTGCATCCTTTATTTCCTAAAAGCAAGATTAAATCTTTCCCTGAAGATGAGGTTGTGTGTATAGCTCATATGTAGATCAAACAAATGGTTAGGAACCTCCATTCCCTCCCTTTATTCCTCACTTCAGTCAGATACTTATTTTACCTCTTACTGCTTACAGCAGGCTCACCATATGGTTAGTATTCCCGCTTTTTTGAAACCAAATGTAAGACCAATACCTTAGTAAGCACACTGAAGGTCATCCGTAACTGCAGTCTATTTCTTTAATTTAGGATTTATGATACCATATATTTTGTATCCATTTCTATGCATCGACTTCACAACCTCCTACCCTAGTTATCCAAGTCTTTATGGCCCATAGGACTACAAACCTCTGAGATCTGTTTAGCCCCTCAAATATTACTGTCCTTCAAGACTTGCCTGCACAACCATCAATGCTAGAGGAACAAGATCTAGAATAAGATGGTAGTTAAGATATAGACTCTGGGTCCAGGATGGCTGGATTTGAATCCCAGTTCTTTTACCAACTAACTTCATGACTTTAGACAAGTAATTTAGGCCCTCTAGACCTCAGTTAGCTTATCAATTTTATATTAAGGAGAGTAGCAACTTCATAGTTACTATGATGATTATGTTTCTACAATAAAATGCTCAGAAAATGCCTGGCATATAAGTGATCAAAAAATGTTAGCAATTATTAGCATGCCCGGTTTAATTTATTCTCTCACTAAAAATGGCAAAACATTTTATTTTTTTTTTTAAAATGGCAAAACATTTTTTAAAAAAAGGAATTAATTTTAGTGATTCAACCATCTGGCAATCTTCATTTTTACTTTTTATAATTAAGGTGCTCATAAATCCTAGTTTCCTAGCCTATACCTATTGTCCTGGAATAATGATTAATAGCATCCCTTTTTATTCTCAGTGTCCAGATTTGGACAGAGAAGTAGGTAATCACTTTAATTAAAGAGTACTCAGTTGTTATCCTGAACAATTATGAGAATGAGACGCCCTCTGAGATCATGTAAAACATGAGTTTTTATTAAAATTTACAGGTTATAAATATAAAGAAATATTTCAATGCTATGTAAATAAAGTATAAAATACTACAAAGTGCTATTAGATTTTGTTAAGATGACATAATTTGATGGCTTTTTTAGTTTCAAATAAAAAGGGTTTGAACTTACATGTGGATAGCTACTTTTGTTTGACTTATTCGCAAGACACAAGAACTCTGGAATTGTGCCCTCACTCTCTTTCCATTTTCCTCTCTCTAGACTGGTTCCTTTCGCTCCTTCTTCTCTCCACAAAATGTGAGGTGGGATGGAAAGCAGCCAAAGGAAAGAAAGTATCTCCCTTGTCCTTATATTTACCCATTAAATCAGGATTTCAAAAAAAGGTGGTCAGTCTCCAATGTAAATCCAGTGAGTAATAACTACTAAACATACATTAACTGAACTTCTTACATACAGAAAAAAAAATAGATTTATGAGGGTCCTCTGTCACTGCATGATATCTATAGAATGACAATATCAAATCTGAGGAGTAATAACATCTTCATTTAGTTCATAACTAACATTTTAAAGTACTTAAAGCCAGAAATAGCTTCTGGAGGATGGCAGAAATTTTTTAAGATTAGATTAAAATATACCACATGAGAATTATTTTTATTTCTTATCTTTTTTCCATCATACAGAGTAGTTTTTCCAATTTGAATATTACACTATTTATATCCATCTTTAAATTAATCACACTGCTTTATTACAAGCCACTGATTGATAAAACTTGTAAATTTAGGCCAAATAGATATTACTTATAAAGCACATATTGCAATCAATATTACTTACTTAAAAAGTTGATTGATTTTATAAACATAGTTTACAATTATGAAAAATAGAGATTTTTTAAATACCTCAGTAGACATGCAAAATTTAATCTTAAATATGAATCACACTATAATTGCTTGATTGTTGCAATGAGCTGAAAGGGAAAAAACAGGATCCTGCAGAGAACAAGGAATTGTGAAAGCAATCATAAAGGTAAATAATTATTACATTTATGATTCTTTCAATTATGGATTATAGAGACAACTGCAGGACAACCTCTTCAGTTTCAAGACAGCATGGTGTTTTATATAATAAGGCTCTGAATAAAGCAACTGTTATCAATAGTGTTTGCAACTTAATTGGCTACCTTTAAAGCTAAAGAGGTCTTTTTGCTTTCTAACTTTGACTCCTTAACTATATATTTTTTTTTAAAGATTTATTTATTTATGCATACAAGCACTGGGGTACAGGCCAGAGGTGTGGGGGGGGTGAGAGGATTCACCACAGAGAGCGGGGAG